>JAAVTG010000217.1:0-183460 GCA_011947345.1 Phytophthora quininea | reverse complement strand
ACTAGTCGCAGCAACGGTGTGTGGCTCGGATAGCATGAACTCTGCCCCGCCGTTGATGTGGAACTGCGGACACAGCTTCTCGATCTGCTGAGCCAGCCGCATGGCTTCATCGAAAGCTTTATCCTGCACTAGGGACACATGAGCCATGAGGTCGTTGAGTCGAGCTTTCTCCCGGTTGAACGCGTCGGTCATCATCTTGTCCGTTTGGCGCTGTAATCTCTTCTCACGGGCCGACAGCACTGTGTCTATCCCTTTCGTCTCCGAGTCTAGTTTGTCTTCGGCATACACTTTCTTCTGGTACGCCAACGAAGCACGCAGACGCCCTGGCGTGTCCAGAGTGCAGTTCGCTAGCACTTCCCACTGCAGGTCGCTCACGAGTTCTTCCACGCCAGACGAGAGCGGGTCGTCCACACTCTCCTCCAACGGGTCTAGCAGTTGAGTCGTTTCCGCTGCGTCCAACTCAGGTCGTTTACTTTTCACCTTTTTCCTGGCAACGCTGAGCACAACGTCCACAAGTGCCTCGTTGGCGCCGATCGAAGCCGATCCTGGCACTTTGTCTTTCAGCTGAAGCCCCCGTCGTGCCAATTGCTTCAGCAAACCTTCAGCAACCCCGTAGCGAAAGTCCTGAACGAAGTTGTCCATGTCGTTGGAGTCGTTCAGGTCGTACGCGCGTGGGAACATGCCGTCGATGTCGACGCTCTGATGCCAAATGGCACTGCGCAGATTGTGGATCAACCCCACCTTGGTCGTGATCGCCGAGTTCTGGAAAAATGGTTGACATACTGGTGCTTCTCGACCTTGAAATGCCTCAACTCGTCGCTTTTGAGTGACCATTTCAGGTCGAAGTAGGGCGACACTTTCTCCTGGTTGTAGAACCACCCGCGCTTCTCGAGCTCCTCGCGGATCACAGGGTACCATCCCGTCATGCAAAACACCTTTTGGTCGGGGCCGACACCGTGGCGCTTCTTCCAGGACGCAAAGTCTCGAGCTTCCGGTATAATCTGCTGGTCGCGGTCTTTGAGCTTGCTCAAGCGAGCGATCATAGCTTCCACGTCAACGGGAGGACCTGCACCTAATGCCTTCTCAGCAGCGAGCGCCTCTTCTTCTTCTTTCGCTCTGACCTCGGCCAGAGCTTGCTGCCTGACTGCTGCTTCTTGGAGCCTTAGCATCGCCTCCTTTTGAATCTTCCGGTTCCTCTTCTCCTGTCGAACGCGTGCTTCGGCCTCGTCTTTTCTTTTTGCTTGCGTTGATCCGCCAGTTTTTGAAGATACTTTTGCTGTTTGCGATGGATGGCGTCTCGCTGTTCCTTTGCCTTGAGCTTTTGCTCGTCCGTCTTCTCGTCTGTAGGAGCTGGTTGAGCGACTTCATTTTCCAGTCGATCGTGCTCCGTATGATTGTCCTCAACAGAATCGTCTGCCGCCTCGACGGCATTCTCTGCTTGGCGGTTGTTGTTGTCCTGGATGGCATCGAGCACTGTTTGAGTGACTTTCTCACGCTTGCGCTGCTCTCGCTCCTTCTCCAGCTCCAACTCTTCCTGAGCTTCACGCTGTTTGGCCTGAATGCGCGCGAGGTGTTCCTGCTGCTTCTTGAGCAACCGTTTCTGTCGCTTGGCCTTCTCCTTCCGCTTTTGAGCGGTCTCGTCGTCCTCTTCCTGCGGCTCGGCGTCGGTTGTGTCCTGCCGCAAAAGCTCGGCCGTGATGTCGTCCACCTCGGGCGAAGACGCACCCTTCTGGCGTGCTTCGGCTGCGTCCTGCAGGAGCTTGCGCGTCATCTTCTCGTGCGACTTCTTCTTCCTGCGCTCCTGTCGTGCCCGTTGTTCTCTCTCCTTGCGCTTCTTGTCCTCCAGCTCTTTGATGAAGTCGCGATTCTTATCCTTCACCTCTCGCGCCGGTGGCAAGGATGATCGAGACGACGCCGATGTCCTGCTGCTCGACATAGCATAACGTTTATCTTCGTCTTCATCGTCATCGTTATTGCCTCGTTCTCTCACGTACTCCTTCTCTTCTTCCTGGTTGCATTTCGGCAAAGTGGTGGGCTGTTGAATCGGTTTGCCCAACGCAGGGAACTTGACACTTGACGACGACACGTGCGGGGCAGACTACGCTGCCGCGGTTGTTGAAGTCGACTTTGCTTGTTGCTGGTTGGATTGCTCAACGACGGCAGCAACCCGAGAGCGGGGCTCTTTGCCCGACTGTCTTGCAGCGGCGGAAGAATGCTGCTCATTCTGCCGTCGAGTTCGCAATGTGGAAAGGAGACTCGCTGTCGTTTCATGACGAGGAGTTTCTCGCCACCTTGCCAAAACTACCAAAACACTGCATCGGATCGCTGACTTTCATTGTCCACGGACGTGTATTTCAACGCAGAAGCGTTCCTGTCTAATTCATCTACTCCGAGTAGGCGTCCACGTGCACACCCGCGATGGCACGGCCTGATGGGTCGGCGCTGTTCTTGAAAGCGGCGTCCCACTCGATGGCAGCGGGGGTGCTGCATGCGATGCTGGGGCCTCCAGGCACGGTCTCGGCAGCCACCTCCGGGTGGAAGTGCTTCTGGAAGATGCTGCGGTACATGTAGGCCTCCTTGGACTGCGGCGGGTTGTACGGGAATAGCCGCTCGGCGTGCTTCATCTGGCGGTCTGACACGCTCTTCTCGGCGAGGTCCTTGAGCGAGTCGATCCAGCCGTAGCCCACACCGTCCGAAAACTGCTCCTTCTGGCGCCACAGGATGTTCTCAGGCAGGTACGGGTTCTCCTTGTCGTCGAAGGCCTTGCGGATGATGTACTTCTCGAACTTCTTGGCCTTGGCGTCGATCATCTTCTCGCGGGTGTCGATGTTCATGGCGATGTCGAGGAAGTCGGCGTCCAGGAACGGCACACGAGCCTCCAGACCCCAAGCGCTGGTGGCCTTGTTGGCACGCAGGCAGTCGTACTGGTGCAGGGCCTGCAGCTTGGCCACCGTCTCCTTGTGGAAGGCCTCGGCATTGGGGGCCTTGTGGAAGTACAGGTATCCGCCAAAGACTTCGTCGGCACCCTCGCCAGAAAGCACCATCTTGATGCCCATGGCCTTGATCTTGCGCGACATCAGGAACATAGGCGTCGACGCACGGATCGTGGTGACGTCGTACGTCTCCAGGTACTTGATGACTTCGGACACGGCGTCCAGACCCTCCTGGATCGTGTACGTGTACGAGTGGTGGATCGTGCCGAGGAAGTCGGCGACCTCCTGCGCGGCCTTGAGGTCGGGCGAGTTCTCGAGGCCGATGGTGAACGAGTGAATCTTGTTGATCCACTCGCCTCCTTGGGCCACGCGCTTTTGCTTCTCACGCACGGCGATGGACGCCACGAGGGACGAGTCCAAGCCGCCCGAGAGCAGCACGCCCCAGGGCACGTCCGACATCATGCGGCGCTTGACCGACGTCTCGAAGGCCTCGCGCAGCACCTTCAGGTCCAGCGGCGTCTTGCCGAGGTGGCCTGGAGCATACCAGTCGGGGTTGTACCAGCGCTTGCAGGTCTCCGTGTCGCTTGTGAATACATGGCCGGGCGGGAACACCTCGAAGCGAACGCAGCCCTGCTGCAGCGCCTTCATCTCCGAGGCGAACCAGACGCTACCGTCCGCCCCGTAGCCGTAGTACATGGGGTGATGCCCATGTGGTCCCGCGCCGCCAAGAAGAAATCCTTGCGGTGGTCGTACAGCACGAAGCTGAACATGCCGCGCAGCAGGTGCACGAAGTCGGGCCCGTGCTCGAGGTAGAGGGATGATGATCTCGCAGTCCGATTTGGTCAGGAACTTGTAGGGAGTCTTCAGCGTCTTCGCCAGCTCCTTGTAGTTGTAGATCTCGCCGTTCACACTGCACGTGATGCTGCGCTCGGGGTCGTTGCTCACCAGCGGCTGCGCGCCCGACTCGGGGTCGATGATGGCCAGGCGCTCGTGCTCGATGGCCACGCCGCGCTCGGCGAACACGCGCACGCCGTTCCAGTCCGGGCCGCGGTGCTGGATGGTCTTGCCGGCGTCCAGAGCTGCCTGGCGCAGCTCCGACTCGGGCATCATGGAGCGCAGGATGGCGACGATGCCGCACATGGTCTCTAGGAGGTGGGGGAGGGCGCAAACTACTGCAGCGAGCGCCAATGTGGAAGTGAACGGAGTTGCCTGAGCACTTTGCGTGGTGGAGCGCTGTTGACGTCGAAGATAGGCGACACAAGAAAATTCTTGACGTAAAAGGGGTTTCAAGCAACGCACTAGGATGGATGTCGTTGTGATAGTATAATCTATAGTATCGTTCACCCCGTCTTTTCCGGTGTAGGTTGCGCAACACGGAATTTGACACGGCCCGGCTATAACCGCAGACGGAGGCGACGTGGTCTGATCTGATTGGATGCCTAAGCGTCAGCATTTTGATTGGATGCCGAAAGGTCGCGTCATTTTGACACAAGAAGCACACTTTAAAGCGACGCGATGGTTGATGCCGCGCCCCACGTCGTGGTCTTCGCTGACCTGAGCCCGCGCGCGTGCAATACACTCGCTTCCTGATAGAGCACAACGTGGAGGTAACGTAGCGATATGCAGCCCCACAACATCACCTACTGATCGCATCCGCCGTTTGCTGCCAGTTCCGGCAGCGCGAGTCCGACAACCGCTTTGTGGCCAACATCCGTCTACTGAAGCCGCCCGAGGCGGACAGCAGCAACGTCCAGGAAAGCGAAAACCAGGAGATCGAGGAGGCCCAGAGAGCTGCGGAGGATGCCAGCCAGGAGCTGATGGACAAGCGGCTGGCGGCGGTGCCCAAGAAGCTCTGGGCGTACGCCGACCTCATCTTTCTGGTACTGTCAGTAGTTGAAGGCGATTTTTTTTCGTTAACGCTTTTGGAGGTTAATGACTGGCACTGTTTTGCCCTGCTGCAGATTGGGGAGCAGCCAGAGAGATCAAAGGTGAACCCCACCTTCTACGCCAAAGAAACGAGGCTTGTGCGCTTCATCAACGAGATCTACGACGCCCGCTACGAGGACCTGTCGGCCTCCTGTCTGAATGGCGGTGGAAGCGTAAGTTTATTGATGCAATTGTCGTAGCACTTGATCTGGCTTTAAAGAATAATTTTGTCCGCTGGCAGTTTGCCAAGTTCATTCGGCACCACCTCACCAACCGGTTCGGTCTGAAGAAACTGGTTGATCAGCAGTCTTGGGACCTCATCGAGGGGCTCAACGCGCTTCAACACGTAAGAAAAAACACCTATACTATATACCTCGCATACGCTTCGTCGGTTTGACCAAGCTTGCAACACAGAGAGTCGATGTGGAGCTGTTTTCGTGCTTCCTGCAGGGCAAGTATCCCGAGCGCACGCTCGACTTCTTTTGTTCGCTCGCTCAAGTCTACAGGTAAGAGGACACCATGACCAATTACATTTGCCAAGCTGCTAATCGATTCTTCAGCGGTTAATCTGCTCGCCGGCGTACCGCCCCATGTGCGTCAAACCGTTGGCAATGAACAGGAAGTTCAAGCCTGCAGCTTCGGCAAACAACCTGCTGGTGTGGCTTTCAAGGTCACAAACAGAAACTCTAGCCGAGGCTGTATTCGGGTCCAAGACAGAAGATACTTACCTCGAGGTGCGTACAGTACTTGCAGCAAAACCCTCCTTAACTCTGTTGCTTTGTGTGCAGTTCATCCACGCAATGAAGGCGTTTTTAAGCTGCGACTCGAGCATCGTGAGAGCTCGAATGCCCGCCCGTCTCGTTGACGCCAACGAGTTTCTTTTCATCGCCACGGAGACGTATCACAAGTCCAGCTCTTCGCTACCCAGCGCTCAAGAATGTGATAGAGCGAGATGCGCTAGCGGCAGCCCGCGGCACGAACGCGTCGTCCCAATCGCGTTTGACTCGTTTCAAAGAGCTTCTGGCGGGTCTGTTGTGCTTTCGGACCCCCACTCGCGGGTCCACGAGACTCAGCTCCGTCGCCATCGCAAACTGTATCAAGCACTGGGGCAGTTGCATGCGATGGCGATGAAGACGAAGCTCAACTGCAGCAGAGACTGGGATCTCTACTGCAACGAGCTAAAAAGCGCCAACAAGCTCAATGACAAGACAGGTGTACTAGGAGAAGGCGAGGACGTTTATTACATGCAGATATCGTCACCGTCGCCATGAGCTCTACAGCTCTCTATTTCTTTTCACCTCGACAGCTCCACGCGGATTCAAACTGCGTAATGCACCGTCGTGCACTACGGGTTGTGTATGATCCAACGCGCCACAAGTGTTTCCCGACGCAGCGAAGGTCTGCCAGTGCAGAACCTTTGGCTGGCCCAAGAACCGCCGTGGACACGCTGACACCATGGAGAGCGGCTAGGCCGATAGCTAGCCCCCGCTCGAATCCAGAGGGTCCCGTGAAGTCTTCGATAACCACTTAAGCCTCCTGTGGAGGAACGTACGACTGTAGGGCCTGCGAGAGATCCTTGATGAGATCGCTCGGGTCCTCCACACCAATCGACAGACGCACCAAGTCCTCCGGGAACGAACGCGCCTTGCGCACTTCCTCGGGGATACTGGCGTGCGACATGGCACCGGGCAGCGAGATCAGCGAGTTGACACTGCCGAAGCTCACCGTGATCTTGAACAGCTTCGTCACAGTCAGCAAGTGCTGCGAGAAAGCCAGAGATCCCGTACGGAAGGTCACCACAGAGCCGCTGCCGCGGGCCTGAGCGTCGTGGATCTGACGGTCAGGAGAGCTGGCCGGCAGCAAGTTGGTGTAGTGCACCTGCTTGATCAGCGGGTGGTCGTTCAGGAAGCTGGCCACCTTCTCGGCACCTTCTGGGCGGCGAGAACGCGCAGACTCATGGTCTTGATGCCGCGCAGCAGCAGCCAGCAGTCGAACGGAGCGAGGCCAGTGCCCTCGGCGTTCTGGTAGAAGTAAATGTCACGGCAAAGCTCCGGGTCTTTGGCGACGACGATGCCCGACATGGTGTCACTGTGTCCACACACGAACTTGGTGGCAGAGTGCACGCAAATGTCGGCGCCGAGCTTCAGCGGGTTCTGCAGGATGGGGCTCATCATCGTGTTATCCACCGACAGAAGAGCGCCCACCGTGTGAGCCGCCTCGGCCAGGGCCTTAATGTTGCAGATGCGCTGCATGGGGTTGGTGGGGGACTCCATCATGACCAGCTTGGTCTTGTCAGTGAGTGCCGCCAGCAGGTTCTTGGGGCCGTCGACGCCCGACAGGTCCACGTACTTGACGCCGACACCATTCTTGGTGGCGACCTTACTCAGCAGGCGGTAGGTGCCGCCGTATGAGTCGTCCGAGAGAACGATCTCGTCTCCAGCGTGGGCGAGTCGCGAGACGGCGGACAGCGCGGCCATGCCACTGGTGAAGGCAAAGGCGCGGTGTCCGCCCTCGAGCTCGGCCATCTGGCGCTCCAGCGCGGCGCGCGTGGGATTGCCCGAGCGCGTGTAGTCGTAGGCGCCGAAGGTGGTGCCCGAGGGCTGTGCGAAGGTGGACGTCTGGTAGATGGGCATGGTGGCCGATCCGTGCGGGTCGTCCTTGCAGGCCTCGAAGCTCACGATGCGCGTACTGATGTTGAATTCGTTGTCTTTTCCATCCTCCAGGGTGTTGCGGTTCACGTCGTCCACCTCCAGCGCCTCGTTGCCATCCAAGTTGGCGCGGGCGCGACGCGGAGCAGACTCGACCTCGTGACGCGGCACGAAGATGCGTTCGGGCTCCTCGCGGCCCGACCCAGACACCAGTTGGGTGACGTAGCTGCGCTCCAGCATCGACTCGAGGCGGGAGGCCAACGAGGAGGCGGCGGCGTCGGGCGCGGCATCCTGCTGGTTGGCGGCCACGGGCGACGCGGCCTTGGGGGAGCCTGTGGCCTCGGCGTGCTCGCGCTCGGAGCGCAGCGTGCGCTCGGCCTCAAAGAACTGACGTGTGCGCAGGTAGTCGCAGACCAGGTCGAAGACTTCGGACTCGCCCAGACTCTGCTGCAGCGCGGCGGAGGAGGAGGCCATCGTGGAGGAGGACGGGGCTCGGATGTGTGTACGGAGGTGAGCTGGGGGACGTCGATTCCAGAATGAAGCAGAATGCGCTGTGAGCGGGTGGACGGGGATACCCCGACAAAGACGATATATAACCGATCGGGTAAGTAACGTTATAGTATTCTGGGACAGTGATCCATACAAATACTAGGACATCGAGATCGTTGCTTTCATATATTGAGAGAGGTTTTGACGCCATCAGCACATCCTGCAGATTTGGGCAAACACCGGCACAAGGCAGGGGCTCGCTAGCTGTCTTGCTTGCATGCGTCGACAGTTTTTGCTGTTGAATCGCTGGTGAGGTTGTACGTATCCAGCCTGGAAGCGCCTCGATGAGCTGCATTTTTGGCCTGTTACATCCGGTCGCGTCGAGCACCAAGAGATTTTTCTCGGTCCGTATGTATTCACTTGTCCGGGATTGGTTGAAATGAGACGCATCAGACTGTCTGACTCGAGGTGGTGCACACGAATGTATCCATCCTAGGAGATGGCTTCCCATTGAAACCCCGCTCGATGACCACTTCGACCATCGCAACGGAACGATCCCGCTGCTCGCTTACCGCTTGATCCAGCAAGCGCCTTCATAATCCGCGTGGCCCGCCGTGGCTTGACTAGGAAACTCTTATCAACCCCACGAGCGTTTGAGATGGTCGCAGCACGCTTCATACAGGTCAAACCACGCTGCTCAGGTTGTGTTTGTCGTTGCTGTCCAGAAACGGCTGATAAGACATGGTCGGCGTGAAGTTGGCGAGCTTACCGAGCCGTGAGGTGGCGCTTGTTCACTCGCTCAAAACCGGCCAGTGCGATGCAAGCCTTGCCGAAAGCCTGTAGACAGATATCCTGTATCCCGAGAAGCGGCGCATTTTCATCGTCCAGCGACGGCTCCTTTTGCTCTCGGTGTCGGCACGACAAGCTGCCGTCCTGGCCTGGCGCGAGCCTGATTTGGACTGCACTGTCGGTGAACAACCCCCTTTCCCGATGGACAGGCATTGCGCCGATGCGCCTTTTGCTCCAGTAGCGCAACAGCCGCCAAGCTCTATGTGGGCGACGGCGCCGTCGGTAACAGCACCCTGGACGCCTTGAGCTGCCAGCACAGCAGCAAATGCAGGGCGAGGGCAATGGTATCACATCGACCGCCGGACGCCGCTGTTTGCCAGGCTTGCCACGAACGACTGGCCGCCAGGCGAGCAGGATCCTTGGCCTCGGTCTGCGGACCCCACGTTGCTGCGGGGCATCCGAATAAGTTCGGACAGTGCACTTGTCTTTGAGTCTTTTGCGTTTCTGCCACGGTGCTGGGCCGCTAGTTGACTGTGTCTGAGTGAAGATTTAGCTGGGCTATTGGACCAGCACGGGTGATTGACGCTCAGTATGCTGCGACAGCAGCTAGAGGCGATGGTGGTAAAGCGCGCGCGCGGAGATGAAAAGATATTGGCTCGGATTCATTCCGTTGGGCCGGGCCAGCTCGAGCGCGATAGCCTGCTGTCTACGTCGTCGTGCACGCTTTGACTGCACTAGAAGCAGCAAGAGCGGTGATTGCACGCGGTCATGGTCATCGAGTTGATGGCAGTCCGTTGTCCGTATCCGCGTGGCAAGAATTTTGAGACCATCACTCCTGTTATTTATCAGTCGTTTCGTCCCATCGTTACCGGTGACTTGTTTTGAGTATGCCGTCTGACACAACAGCCGGTAACTTACGCCTTATCTTCGGTAGCTACGTACGTTTCAGAGCAGGACGCCGGAGCCATCGAGCCGCCCACTTTCGATTTTGCGGAGCGCGGACGTCTCGCCAAGGAAGCAGCAAGCAGCAGCAAAGGAACAGCTTCCGACACCATGTGCAAGGTGGAGAAGAGCAGCACGCTGCCGCCCATGGCCCCCGTGGAGCCGCAGGCCGCCAAGCCCAAGTTCGTCATGGCGCACGAGCCGCAGCACGAGTTCCACTGGACGCCGACGGACGAGCCCCACGCCACGCGCCGCAAGCTCATCATGGCCAAGTACCCGGAAGTCAAGAAGCTGTTTGGCCACTGCTGGAAGACCAAGTACATCATCACCTTCACGGTCGCGCTGCAGACGTACCTGGCACTCAATGCGCAGTACTGGAGCTGGCCAACCTACCTGCTCATCATGTACGTCATCGGCGGCACGAGCAACCACGCCATGATGATGGGCATGCACGAGATCTCGCACAACCTGGGCTTCAAGAAGCCGCTGCACAACAAGATCCTCGGCATCTTCGCCAACCTGCCCATTGGCGTGCCCTCGTCCATCTCGTTCAAGCGCTACCACCTCGAGCACCACCGGTACCAGGGCGAGGACGGCGTCGACGTCGACCTGCCCACGGAGCTCGAGGGCAAGATCTTCACCAACAAGATCACCAAGTTCCTCTTCATCGTCTTCCAGGTCTTCTTCTACGGCGGCCGTCCGCTCCTCGTGAACCCCAAGGTGCCTGGCGTCTGGGAGTTCTACAACCTCATCGTGTGCCTCTCGTACAACTACGCCATCTACGTCTACGGCGGCCTCTCCGGTATCGCGTACCTGCTCATCGGCACCTTGCTGGGCTGCGGCATCCACCCCGTTGCGGGCCACTTCATCGCCGAGCACTACGAGTTCGTGCTGGGCTACGAGACGTACTCGTACTACGGCATCCTGAACCGCGTGACGTTCAACGTGGGTCTGCACAACGAGCACCACGACTTCCCGTTCGTCGCCGGCTCGCGTCTGCACGAGGTACGCGCGCTCGCCCCCGAGTTCTACGAGAACCTGCCGAGCCACAAGTCGTGGGTCAAGGTGCTGGTCGACTACGTCATGGACGACAACATCAACGCCTACTCCCGCGTCAAGCGCCACAACCTGAGCGACGACGTCAAGGAGAAGATGAAGAGTGACTAGAGTGGTAGCGCTATCGGTGCCTGCGACGACGGTAAGGGGTGACCGCAGCCATCCCGTTGCCGCGCCTCCGCCCTCGCTGCAGACGCATCGACTTTTGTACTGATCCCTTGTCGCTAGGATTTTGTTTCATGAAGCTCCAGCCTTAACTGAATGAAAACGGCAACTGTATTCCTTCCACTCGACTTGAGGTTCCAGGGTACGTGGCGTTGTCGTGGTCGTGGTTGTCTCTTTGAAGCCACCTTGCAGACCTGCACCGCCAAACAGATGCTCGACCAGGACCGTGCAAGGACCAGATTAATCGCTGGCGAACTTCGCCGCGAAGGACGCTTGCTCGTCGCACTTGACGGTCTTCATGTTTTTATCTTGTCTGGTGCTGCTGCTACAAGCTCCGACATGCAAACTACACGTGCTCGCCCCCTCCACGACTGTCTGTTTACTTCTTTTAACCTTGACGAGGTTTGGGCGCGTTCGGGTTGCCCATCGTGAACAAGCGCGGCGCGATGGACATCGCCATGAGCTCTTGGAACAGCAGCTTGCACGAGTAAGGAATGTGGACCTGCGAGATCTGCGTCTTGTTGCGGCAAGTGCGGCACTCGAACGTCATCTTGCGCAAGTTGGCGATGGCGATGATGCCGCAGATATCGCACACGTGCACGCGGTAGGCGTCCGAGTTGGCGAACAAGCGGTCCATGAGGAAGTTGGCGGACCCGTGCGAGACCAGGCAATCGCGCTCCATCTCGCCCATTCGCAGACCACCTTCGCGCGCACGACCCTCCATGGGCTGGCGCGTCAGCATTGTCACGGGGCCGCGCGAGCGCGAGTGGATCTTGTCGTCGACCATATGCTTCAGACGCTGGTAGAACGTCGGGCCGATGAAGATCTGCGCAGTCAATCGGCGACCCGTGTGGCCGCTGTACAAGACCTCGTTGCCGTGCTTCTGGTAGCCGAGGTTGTGCAGCGTGTCGGCAATCGCTTGGACCGTCACGTCCGTGAACGGCGTGGCGTCACCTTCGTCGCCAGTCTGAGAAGAAACTTTGCCCAGCAGACACTCGACAAGATGCCCCACCGTCATACGCGAAGGAATAGCGTGCGGGTTTACAATAATATCGGGCGTGATACCTTCCACCGTGAACGGCATGTCCTCCTGGCGGTACGTCATACCAATCGTACCCTTCTGTCCGTGACGAGACGCGAACTTGTCGCCAATCTGAGGGATGCGAATGTTGCGGAAACGTACCTTCGTGAACTTGAAGCCGTCGGCATTCGTTGTGAGCATCACACTGTCGATGATACCGTTCTCGTGAGAGCGCAGAGCTGTACTGGCGTCTCGCTTCTGGTGACGTTGCTCCAGCGACGAGTCTTCAGCTTGCGGCAACGGGGACGTCTTGCCGATGATGATATCGTTACCACTGACACGAGTGCCAGGCGCCACCAGACCGTCCGCGTCCAGTTTGTGGTAACTGCCGTGACGAAGACCGAGGCAGTTCTCGCGACTCGGCTTTTCAAACTCCTCGCAGTTAGCTCCACCGGCACCGCCGCCAGGGCCTCCGTGGGGGCTTTTATTGCGTTCTTGGTCGATATAGCAGCGGTAGAAAGTGGATCGGAAGAAGCCACGGTCGATAGCGCTCTGGTTCATAATCAAAGAATCTTCCTGGTTGTAACCCGTGTAGGAAGCAATGCCGACAATGGCGTTGATACCGGACGGCAGTTCACGGAAGTGCAAGTATTCCATGGCACGCGTGGTCACCAAAGGCTTCTGAGGGTAGTTGAGCACATTCGCCATGGTGTCCATTCTAGCGCGGAAGTTGGAGCAGTAAATACCCATGGCCTGCTTGCCCATAGCGGACTGGTATGTGTTACGAGGCGACTGGTTGTGGTCCGGGAACGGAATGATACTGGCACAAATACCCAGAATCATAGAGGGGTGGATTTCACAGTGCGTGTGAACCTGAGTGCCCGTTCCAACATCCTTTGGCTCCATGGCAATCATACACACCTCCTCTTCCTCAGTATCGATAAGCTCTACGACGCCATCCGTCAGCAGGTTGTGCCAGCGGTAGTTTGTGATCTTGTGATTCTGTAGCTTCACAACTTGCTCCTTCTGCAGTAGCAACTGGTTGTCCTCTACAATGAACAGCGGGCGACACACACGGCCAGCGTCAGTGTAAATGCGGAGCTCCTTGTTCATCAGATCGCGAATCACAGACACCTCGGCATCGATATCCACGCAACGACGCAGTGACCGCAACGTCCGGATGAGCTCGTTCGGTTCACGATGCACACCCACCCAGTTACCATTCACGAAGATCTTGGTGGAGTGCGGGATAATCTGTGGTTTGATCTCTTCCAGGTTCTCAGTAGCCCACTCTTCCAAGAACTCGAGAATGGGAGCCTGAGGAGAGCCGACGGAGATGTAGGCCATCAGAGCCAAGTTCTTCACAAGACCGACAGCTTGGCCCTCGGGCGTTTCGGCGGGACAGATCATACCCCAATGCGTGTTGTGCAACTGTCGAGGTTGCGCTTGCTTGCCTTCACGGCCAAGAGGAGTGTTCAAACGACGCAGGTGCGACAGCGACGACGCGTACGTCAGTCGGTTCAGCACCTGCGAGACACCAGCCTTCGACGCGCTCTTTTGCATACCCCAGTTACCTGTTGCCAGCGAGTACCGCAGACCATTGGTGATGGTGCGCGATCGAATGGCCAGCGTCAGGTTAAAGTCCTTGCCGTTGTCCACGCACTTTTGCAGGAAGGACTTGACGTCCTTGGTCAGCTTCTTAAACAGAATACGGAACAGTCCACCGAGCAGAGGACCAGCCAGATCCAGACGCTTGTTACCGTAGTGGTCACGGTCGTCCTCGCCGAGACGGCCAAGGGAACACATGAGCAGTTTGTGCACCACGTAGCCCAGGAAGTAGGCCTTCTTGGTCTCGTTGTGGTCTTCCACACCGACGTGGGGAAGCATTTCTTTCTGTAGAATATCCTGCGCGTAGCGGATACGGTCCGACTTGCTGACATTAATGGCGCTACCACGACGACCAATGAAATCCAGGGCGACCTCCTGCTCCTGAATGACGAAGGCCTCCTCCAGCGAAGACTTGAAGCGCTCCATGAGCTCTGCATCCGAGAAGTCGTAACAAATGTGCTCGAGGATTTCACGGTCGGCGACAAAGCCCAGAGCGCGGAAGATGATGACGACGGGGATATCCTGGCGGATGTAGGGAATGACGGCGCGGATCTGGTTGCCCGTGATGGCGCTTTTGCCGCCACTCTTCTGGTACATCTGTACGTACATGGTACTGGTGGGGCGCACGCCATGCTCGACGTGGGACCTGGTCTCGCACACCCAGCTGTACTTGGAGGCAGCGTTCTTGCGGAAGCAGTAGACGTGGTTGTTGCTCATACGCTCCTGGGCGATCAGCACCTTCTCGCTGCCGTTGATGATGAAGTAGCCTCCCTGGTCGTACACGCACTCGTTGAGCTCCGTCAGCTCCTTGTCCGTCTTGTGGGTCAGCACGCAGTACTGCGAGCGCAGCATGATGGGCACCATGCCGATGAACTCTTTGGGGGTCTCCACCTGGTCATACGGATCCATATCTTCGAGGTTGGCAGGGCCGCTGGCGGGGGCCTGGTACTTCTGGCACACCACGTCAACGTAGAGCGGTGCCGAGTACGTCAGATTGCGCAGTCGAGCCTCATGCGGGAACATGACGCTGGTGGAGCCATCGGCCTCTGTCATGGTGGGCTTGGACAGGTAGATCTGGCCGAACGAGATGTTGTAGATGGTGTCCGTGTTGGCCTTGGCCTGGCCGGGCGCGTACTGGGCCTCTGGGTTGATGCGGATCGAGCGCGAGTCGTCCACGAGCTCCTGCATCGTGTTCTGGATGAACTCGTCGAACGAGTCCAGCTGCTGGCGCACGAGGCCCTTCTCCTCGAAGTAGCTGGAGATCACGGCCCACGCGTCCTCCTGGGACACGGCGGAGCCCGGCGCCAGCCCCAGGTCGGCGCCGTCGTCGCGCTCCGTGTCGCTCTCGACAGGGTTCTCCCAGCTCATGTCCGTTGGGCTTGTGCGCTACGAGGCAACCAATAGACTGAGCGAGGGGGCGGCTTTGGCTTTGCTGGCCCGAACAAGTGTAGTGGAATCAAGATAATTTGAAACCCGGACCCAGCTTTCGGATCTGTCTACACGGGAGCGGGTTGGGGCATAAAATACATTTTTTCAAAATATTTTTTAAATCCCTACTGAAGTATCGGGGGACGGCGATACTCCAGACGCATTGGGGACGTGTGATCTAATGAATGATACGTATTGGGCACATGCACTTATTGGAATCGGATATATTTTTAACTAGCTGGTTAAAGTCCCACGATACACTCTTGGCCATTGCCGTGACTGTTCAACTAGCACGTCCAAGTTGGTGAGACCAGGCAAGTGCTGACAGAAGGCAGACTGGAAGATGCAAACAACACCAGAGCATGACATGCTGTCACTACTTAAAATGTTTTATACTTAACTGCTTCCCAGTCTCCAGCTCTTTCAGTGGTGCATAGACCCAGTACAATCCTGCCAAGGTTTTCAGTGAGCGAATGGTGTTTGGTAAGTGGGATAATGTTCAATTTCCTACCAACAGGATGGCTATACGGAAGGCCACAAAGACGAGGTATCACGAGGAGATTCATGCACTTGATATGGTCACTGCGAATCCTCGCAAATGGCCAAAAGTGATGGCCAAAGTTGGAATAAAGGTCATCAAATTCTTGATACCTGAAGCTACTCTCCGAGCTTTTTCTTGCAAGGCTTAGTTGGATGGGTTCGCCGATAGTAGCGTCGTCTACATTTCTGAACGCTGTCACACCTGGTTGCTTTTACTATGGTATACAGCACCGAACACTCATTTAAGTATTCAGCCTAAGCAAGTCCGTTTTATGGACACGGTGGGGAGCAGTCTTTGTCGGTTAGGACGCTTTTTGCGAGTCATTTGTCAACTCGGCATTTTATATTCGCATACCATCAACATGTGCGTCAAAGAATCCTCGGGATAGTTCTCGTCGCAAAGAAATTTATCGTTGTAGAGTGCCCATCTAACAGGTTTACACGAAAGGCATACACGTGCATTGACTTTTGGAGGTTACGCAAAAATATTAACCGTGTATAGAGTTTTGACTCGGTAGCAATTGGCTCTCCACCACTCATTGCATATTTCTCCGATTAACTATGCTATTTAGTCTAGGCTATACAACAAGGTCAGATAACAATTCAGTTCTATCTTTGCAGTTAATTAGTGTCGTCCTTGTTTTAAGAGACACTGACTGTGTGAGCCCTAGTTACGGGACTATATTTGGTTCTTGTATGGAACCGAAAGCAGAAAGCCTAGAGACACCGACTTGTGGAGTCCTACGTCTTCCTCTGAGCACGTGCACAACTCGGCAGCCCCGCTGCAGCCATGCTCAGGGGTGCTGGGACCGAAGGCGTGTTTTACTTTGGCCCGTGTGGAATTGAGACATCTGGTTCTGTCGCTCATGGGCGGTACCAAATCCATGATGACGCTCAGGTGATAGATGCTGTATGGTTTTGGGCTCACGGTTATCGCTCTCGCAGAAGCAGTATTACATGGCTCTACCCTCCCGCAAACGGCGCACAGGTCGGTTACTAATTTGAGGTCGCAGACACGTCGCCTGCGCCAAACCCAGGTGTTGGAAGCTCTCTGCATGGTACCGCATACCATTAAAATCTCAAAGTGGTAAAGCCAGAGAGTTCTCGCCGATGTTAGCGTAGCGAAAGAAAACCGTTATTATGAAGATGGACACTTATAGCACGCTATCGACAAAGACTATGTCGGTTTTTGGCGTCGATGGTGCTTGTACGGGGCCAGAGCGTCTTGTCGGAGTACTAGCACTCCCAAATCCACTGTCGTTCCATTTTCAATTTGCCAATGAAACTTGAAACATATGTAACTGTG
Organism: Phytophthora quininea; assembly: GCA_011947345.1. Taxonomy (NCBI): domain Eukaryota; phylum Oomycota; class Peronosporomycetes; order Peronosporales; family Peronosporaceae; genus Phytophthora; species Phytophthora quininea. Next base: position 166,609 of record JAAVTG010000217.1, on the reverse strand, counting down.
ATCGTTTGGTTAACCAAATAGCGCCACTAATCTAGGATACGAATCACCACGATAAAGAGTTGTTGTTGTTGGTACGTGTATTACATAAAACTGCGTCAACACGTGCAGATTTTTCTACACCACAACAGACATCGATGGTGTTGCCGTGGGGCTCTTTAATGGTGCATAACTGTTTTCATAATGCAAACGGTTGTGAAGACTGTTCCTTTTCAAATGGACTTGACATTTGCTGACACCTCCACAAAGTCGATGCATAAAAACTGTAATTACCCGCATTCTGTACCATGTATACAAGTATACACCCTCACTTCAGCTCGGCGTTAAAATGTATGAAGCGTGTCTCGAGCACACCACGCTATCCAACTCCAACACTATCAGTGTATATGAAATGCCTACAGTCGTTTGCCGAACGCTCGCCTCCTTCGTCGGAGAACTGCCAGCTTGTCGTCCTTGTCACGTCGTGCATTGGCATAGAGCGGGGCGGTATGGGTCGTCCGGAGCGTATCCGGTTTCACCTGTATACAAGCTCAACTCAGCCGGGGAAAACGACGTCACAAACGCACACGCTTCGAAAGCACAGTGCGTCCGTAGTCGACTTCTCTTCCTAGTACCCACGTCCCCATGGCGTCCCAGGCCTGCATCCAGTGGATCCGCGATGAGCTGGAGGCGCACGGCGACCTGGCTGACCTGTCGCCGCCGCTGCCGGACAGCAAGTCGCTGTGCGAGTTCGTGACCGACGGCCGCGCGCTGTGTCTGCTGACGAACGCTGTGACGGAGACCAAGACGCCCGAGGAGAGCCAGATCCCCAAGAAGCTGCAGCGCTCGCTGCGTCAGACCAGCAAGTTCCACGCGCTGGAGCGCGTCCAGTTCTTCATCAAATGGTGCCGCGCGAACGGGCTGGAGGAGCACCAAGTGTTCACTACGGTGCAGCTCGTGGACGAGGTGAACGAGAAGGCCGTGAGTGAGACCATCGTAGCGCTGCGCAACAAGTTCCGCCCCGGCCTCAAGTCCAGCAACGCCATGGCGCAGTTCTACTTTGAGGACAACAACGTGTCGTCCAGAAACTCTACCAGCAGCACGACCAGCACCAGCAGCAACAACAACGCCAACAGCTCCAGCAGACTCAGTTCCTTCCTCAACAAGTTCCCGTCGGCACCCGTGGTGGCTACGAAGCCGTCCACGAAGCCGACGGTGGCTCACAGAGGGTCCATCACTTCTAGTGTAGCTAGCAGCAACCCCTCGCCCAGAGAGGAGCCCGTGCCTGTGGAGGACGACAACAACGCCAAGTCGAGGCTGCGCATCCCCTCCATCTTCAAGAGCAACAACAACGCGGCGCATGCATCAGCCACGCCAAGGAGCAGCGTGGTCAGCAACGCGTCGTCGTCTTCGACTGCCAAGGAGGACCACGCAGATGCGCGTCGCTCCTGGTCCAGCAAGTTGTCGGCCTTCTCGCGCAGCCATTCGTCATCCTCGAATGTGTCGGCCACTCCCACGCCGACACCAAAGACGTCGTCCGCCGCGGACACTCCTCCTTCATCACCACCAGCGTCCCCTCACAACCGTGTGAGTATCCCGTCAGCATTCTCTGCGCCTGCACCTGCTCCCCCAAGCAGGCTACAAAGTTGTCAGCATTCCTTAGCAGTGTAGAGACTACAGGGCCTATTCTCCCTGCCACAAGCGCTCCCAGTCAGGACAAGAAAGCGGAGCCAGCAAAGGTGTCCGCTCCTGAAGTTGACGAGCCCGTCGAGGACAACCAAGCTGAGGAGGCTATCGAACAAGAGGTGTTGGCTGAAGAGACACCGCAGGTCGCAGTGGAGACCGAGCAGAAAGCACTCAAGAAGCCTCCGTCGAGTGCCAAGCTGTTCGCTTTCTTAGCTGCAGTTGAGCCTGGAAGTGTATCGCCGCCAAAACCAGCGCCGGAGGAAGAGGAAGAAGAAGATTTTGTTGCTGTTAACGCCGAGGAGGCTGAGGAAGCTGCTCTCGCAGTGGACCAAGAGATTGTCACTGACGAGGACGAAGAAGCCGGCGCCGATGACGATGAAGAAGAGGCCGGGGTGGATGACGAAGAAGCTGTTCCCGAGGAAGAAGAAGCGGCCGTCGAGGAGGCGGTGGATGCTGCTAAGGAAGAAACGTCTGAGGAGGAGGTGGAAGATGCCCCTGAAGACGAGGCCCCCGAGGAGATTGTGGTTAAAGCGACCCCGGCGGTTGAGGCGGCTGTGGCGTCTCCCGAGCTTCTCCAGGAAAACGAGCGTCTCGCTGCTGATAAGGACCGCCTTGTCACTGAAAATGAGGCTCTGACGCAGAGACTCGAGGCGGCTGAGAGCGCGGTTGCAGCTAAGAGCGTGGAGTTTGACGCACTGAAGCAGGAAGTCGAGTTGCTGCGGACGCAGCTCGCGGAGCAGTCCGCCGCACAGAGAAGGCTATGGCTGCTGAACAAAAGCAGGAAGCTCTGGTCGCTGAGCTAGCTGAAGTTCGCGCGGCACTCGCCAAAGCCCAGCAGGCGACGGGCGATGCAGCAAATGCTGCCAAGAAAGAAGCGACTGAGCAGGTAAAGGAGCTGGCTGCTCAGAACGAGTCGCTGAAGGCGGACTTGATAAACTTCCGCGAGGAGGTGCAGACGCTAGAGCAGTCCGTGCAGCTCGCGCGAGACAGCGAGGAGGCAGCGCGGTACGCCGCTCAGGTCGCATTTGCAGCTCGCGATACCGCAGACGAAACCAATCAGCAGCTCAAAGATCAGCTCGCACAGCTCGAAAAGTAGACCCAGCGATGCGGCGCCGATGGCCTTCGAAAGGCTGAACGCCGTGAGCTGGAGATATACGAGATGATGATAAGTTGAATTTTGAAGTGTGCATTGGTAATCCGTTGGAGCTTGTGAATATTCTATCGATTCTCGCTTTCACACCACAAACGGCAAGCGTAACATTGTCGATTGTATGGTTGTTGTTATCTAAGTGCAATTCTGCTGTTGTACAGTGGGGTTGGATCAAATGGAGTCTGTCTGATAGCCGGCAAGACTGCGCCGTAGCACCAGTGCACCGGCAAAGCCTACAATCATGAAGAGACACACCACGACGGCAAAGAGGCCGAGGAGGTGCAATGTGCTTCGAAGGTAGGCCTGCACGTCAGAGGCCGACCACTCTGGGCATTTGCCGCACGCTGCGATCTACATGCCATCAAAGCACAGTAGTAACATGAGTTTGCTGCAGAATCCAACAAAAGGTCACCACCACACACGTACATCGTTTGCTTCGTAGCCTTGATCAGCTTTAGCATTGAGCACAGTCATGCCTTCTCGGCAAGTGCCGTTATAGCTGCTTGAGGATGAATCGCTGCCGACAGACGCAGCGTCGCATGACACCCAGTAGCCGCCAGTGGTCTGCACGACACCCTCGCAAGCAACGACCTCAGTGCAATTTGTACAACCCGAGAGATTGATATCGCACGCCAACGTCGAGTTTGTGTGCTGGTTGTACGTCGACGCCAGATTGTCCGAGAACGTGAAGGCGCTCACAGAACAGACCAGCAGCGCCACCAAGCAGCTCCCAAGACCGACCACGTACTATCACAACAACATTCGTCAGTATGAACTCGTTTTTCGGTCGGAAAGTACAGAGTAGCACAACGCACAATGAGTAGCAGCGAGCGGCTCTTGGCTCTGGACCCGATGATGCCCAGCACCGACAGCGCGACCATGATCGTGCCGACAACAATAAAAATGATCGCTGCAGTAGCAAAACAGCATCATCAATATCAAAATTGCCCACCATGCAATCCTCTAGCCAACAACTTACCCATCCATCGCTGGCCGGACGTCATCTCGTCGTGCACTTTGACTGACAGGCCAAACACAAAGAGCCCCGTGCCGAGCAGCACGAAGCCGGCGTTCGTGACAGCCAACATGCTGCGCATGACGATGGGCACCGTCACGATGCGCACCACGCAGTACATGGCCGTCAGCACTAGCAGGATGCAGCACACACCCACGGCGCCAACGATCACCAGCCGGTGCTCCAGATACTGCACGGCATCGTCGTAGGTGTTGCAACAGCTCTTGCGCCGCAGCGCCGCCAGCACGTCGCTGCTCCAGTGGTGCTTGACCCACGACTCGACGGCGTCGTCGAAGAAGAAGGCGGCGTAGCAGGCCACGAAAAGCGCCGTGACCAGCACGAAGTTGAGAAAGAAGAAGAGCAGCAGCAGGCGACTCTTGTCCCGGCCGGCGCCCACGAAGCCCAGCAGCGAGAGAAGCAGCACGAAACCACCCAAAGTCGACAGCGCGGCGGCGCTGGCGCCCAAGTGCGTGGTGATCGAGATGTGAAGACCCAGACCCAGCAGCGCCGTGCCGCCCACGAAGCTCAGCAGCGTCAGCAGCCGCAGGAACCTGCGCGATGGACGCATCGCGAGCAGCTTCGAAGATGAGTTAGTCGAAGTGCTAGAACGGCCGGGTAGGTGCGATTTAGCTATCTCGAGATGAGGTTTTACGAGTTCGTTTCTGGTAGACATTATTGACACCTTGGTTTTTTGCTGACCATCGTTGACCATCGCATTTTCTGTTAAGGATGTAGCCATCAAAATGGCTACAGGAATTATCTCGAGTGAACCTCCGATTTAAGGTTCTTTGCAATGAGGTCGTGCTATCTTGTACTGATTCAAGTTATGTAACAGTCTAATGATAACGGCCGGATTTCTGGTCGATAAGTTATCGAGTGATGATATGCACCCGAGCAGCGAGAGCAAACTTCAGCAACTTTTGAACAAGATCCTGGGAATATCCTTCGGGAAGAGGATCGCATTTCAACCAAAAGAGGCAACGCCAGGTGTACTTGACGGTGTGTTTGTTTCCTCTATGGATCAAACGGAAGACGAATGCACATTCGTTCCTGGCTGGCTTCGTTGCATTCGTCGACAAGTCCTGCGTGACTGGCGTGGGATGATTTTGCATCGGTATCTGGATCCGAACAGCAAACCCACTAGCTAATATCCGTCGGAAGCATGCGATGCCGCGCTTGACTTTAAAGCAAAACGGACAGCGGTCTCCCGTTCAGAAACTATTCGGTCGCCTAGAACGAACCCACGTCTCGGCCTCACTCGTGGCCCTGCTCACTTCACAAGTTGCCATGCGCCTCCATCACGCTGCAACGATTGCGGTGGCGATCGCTCAGGCGTCGGCAGCGACCAACTCGTCGAGTCGACTCAACGGTTGGTACCGGTGCTCGGATGAAACCTTTTCGGACGAAGGAAGCTCCCGCGACCAGAACGCCGAGTGCGCAGTGTACTCGGCCCCACTCTGCTACCCTGGAATTTGCGAGGCCCCGGCAACGGTGGATGATACCGTCGACATTTTCTTCAAGCGGTTGCCTGCTCTAACCGGGGGCTCGGACTCGACGACGAATGTTTGGTTGTTGCAAGGCGGTCCCGGCGCTTCATCGACTGCAAGTAAGTGCCACCATTTCGGTGGAATTTGAGTTCATTTATTGACTGTGATACGTTGCAGTGGAGTCGGCGATGGTAGAAGTGCACATTCGAATGGGAGGAGCCGTGAATGTCTACACCATGGACCACCGGGGCACTGGACGCAGCGCGCTGCTGGACTGTGTCGCGGCGCAGGCCACTACCACTGGTTCTCCGTCGGGAAGCATTATCGATGTTTCGGAAGTGCCAGCGTGTGCCAACGCTCTCGAAGTCAAGTACGGGAATCTCTCGTCCTTTTCGATGACTAGTGCCGCCACCGATCTGTCGACTTTCATCTCCAACTTTTCGAATGGAGCAGATACGATCGTCTATGGCGTGAGCTATGGCACAGCGTTAGTGGAGCGTCTGATCCATTTGGATACGCCCGAGGTGGTTGGGTATGTACTCGATGGGATTGCAACAACTTCTGGGGCACCGGCAGACGAGTTCGAGTACTTTTCGACTTGGGATTCCGATTACGGGGAGATAGGCGACGCGTTCTTGGCTCGTTGTGCGAATGACAGCTCCTGTAGCGATCGCTTCAAGACCAAGAGTTTGTCTGCTACGCTTCAGGATCTGATCACCACGTTTGACAACGACCCAAACTCGACCTGCGCTTCGCTGGTAGGCGCCAACAACAGCGTTCCTGCGTCATATATTCTTCGAAATGCGCTGGGATCGCTGTTGCAACGCGCGAGCACGCGGACTCTGATCCCACCGGTGGTTTACCGACTCACTCGTTGTGCCTCCAAAGACATTCCTGTCTTAAAGTATTTCTTCAAGGCACTCAACGCATTCAACAGCGAGCCAAACGAGGACGACGCATTCAACTCAAATCTCCTCTACTACCTGATCGTGTTCTCCGAAATGTGGGAACGCCCGGAGGTTCCCATGACAGATATGCTCGCTCGATTCACTAACACAAGACTCACCGAGGGAGGAACGTACTCGGACGTTCCGCTGTATTGTGCCTTCTCGAAAGAGGATTCGACCGTTTGCAACCAGTTAAACGTCGGCAGCTACGAAGGCAACGGCATCGTATACGAGCACGACGAGTACTGGAACAAGAGTGCCACGATTCCAAGTCAGGCCAGTGTGTTGCTGCTCAGTGGCAAACTCGACCCTCAGACACCCAACAAGTACGCCGAATACTTGCTAAAGGCTCTCGATGGAGACCAAAAGCAGTTGATCACGTTTGATCACGCTACCCACGGTGCTCTTTGGACTACGCCTACAGTTGAAGGCGACGACAACAGCGTTACCTGTGGGATGGAGCTGCTGGTTTCGTATGTGAGCCAAAGCGGGGTCCTCAGGAACTTGGACACGTCTTGCGTGGGCAAAATGCCCGCGTTCAGTCTTGCAGCCTCGTTGACCTACCAACACTATTTCTTCAGTACGAACGATTTGTACGACGGCGAGTTTGACGCCAGTCTTAGTGGGTCGAGTACTGGAACGTCCAAGTCCAAGTCGTACAAGGCGGTGTTTATCGTTTTCCTGGTGCTGTTCGTCTTGGCTTTGGTGGTTGGCGAATACTTCGCGTATCGTTGGCATAAACTGAAGCACGAGAGGAAGAGTGCCAAGGACATGCCGGAGACTGGCGTAACCCATGCAGAGGATTCTTCAGCAATGTCTCCTGCATTAACGACCTAATTTTCGACCCAGCAAGTCTTAGAAATCAGGGACGTGTCATCTCAATCGTAAACGTTTTGGGAAAACAAGACCCCACTTTCCTCGTGATTGTTGACAAGTGCTTCAAAGTTGTGTTTTCGGTCAGTGCATGTACAGCCCGGAAGAGATCGCCACGTTGGAAAAGGACAATATGGCCAAGAAGAATACGAGGAATGGATCGTTCTGGTCGAAGCTTTTGAATTCGACTCCTTCGGCAGCCTCGATAACGCAGGCTAATAAATCGATAATCACTTCCACGCCTAGTTGGAAAGCACCGACAGATAACAAGTGATCCTCTCTCGACCCAACAGTACCCCCACTGTTGCCGTAAACCGTTAGCTTAAACCGAAATTGGGGATGGTTCTGGTAGAAAAACAAAATGGCGTACGAGCACCCGATAGCGATGTACTCGGCGTACATGTCGGCGTAGATTTCCGCAGCATGAAGGACCCGGCGCTTTCGTCGCAGCTCCTCTGCGGCGTGACGCGCATTAAACTGTTCTGCGGTCTCTCCTTTAGAGTAAATTCGGGACTGAATCGCACTCCCGCTTCTCGTAGTTTTCAGGCTGGTTGTTGTAGCTGCAGGAACTACTTGCATCTGCTTTGGTTGAGGCTTCGACATTGACGTTCGTGGTGCTGTGTCGACTGTGGATCGTCGTGACATGTTCCAAGTGAACGCTGGGCCTCGAGTTTGTCGTTGAACAACCAAAGACTTGACACCGCGCACGAGAATCTCAAATATGGCGAGCAATATTGTCCCCACCACGGAACTGCTAACGCTTGCTTGTCGAAGCAACAGCATCCGCACTTGAGTGTCGACTATGATGGTCGGAGTCGACACGAGCACAATCATTGCTCGTCTAGATAGTGAGCGCTGCGATTTCGTCAAAAGGTGCTTTGCTAGCTCCTGCAACGTCAGTTTGAGCGCAATGCTGGCACTTGCGAAGCCGAACAATTCCCACTGACCCCTAAAGCTGACGAAGTGGCTGATGACGTGCACGTACACGATGCCAACTAGCACGAAAACCATCACCGGCGAATTTCGCGTGTACACGCGTAGGAACCGTCGCGGTGACGGCGTCCACATCCGTCGCTGATGCTGTTGATTCCCTGTAGCGTATTGCCGAGTTGAGGAGCCTTCGTTTGGGCTGAAATTCAACGTTTGCTGCTTGATTTTTTACCTTTTGCCAGAAGCCCTCGCACAGTCTCGGTCTCGTAAATGTTTCGTACGAAAATATCGGCCATCACCATGATATAGAAGCCCCAGAACGCTGCAATATACACACAAGGCTTGTACTGACGCCACGATACGGGAACCGTCGAATATATAGCGAAATCACCGCCGACAACCACAATTGACGTCCACACGAGATGGAGCACTATTCGTTTGAGCAGCTTCATGACGCACTGGAAAATGTTCAATCTCCGTGAACTCTGATAACTCCCGGCGATCTGGCGGTCACTGCACCCGACAACCTGTTCCGAAAGTAACTTGGTGGCCATGAGAACAACCATGCAGCCGGAGAAGACCCCGTAGAACCAGGCAATATTCGCGGCACTGAAAGCTGGGTAGGATTGCTGGCCCGGAGGTAGACCAGTGAATAAGTTCCCCACAGTGAAACAATATCCAAACAGCCAGCCGACAGCTACACACAGCAGAGAATTGCGGAGCACATGAACGAGCGTATCGACTGCAAGTTTCACCGTTGGGATACTGATCGGAATGGGCTTTAACACTGAGCAGAGGACTGCTACGAGGTCGACCGGGACCCGCATACTGCAACGCTTTCTGGTAATGACATTTCCCTCGTGGCTAATTAGGGCCGAATATGTTACTTTTATTTTGTCATCAATTACTCTCGAGCGTCGTCGACAAATACGATGGACTGAGTCGTGTCCTTGTATTTGGCCTTGGCGCTGCCGTTCACGACTCGATGGTAGCCGCTGCGACCCGCTCGACCGGTTATTGCCCCACGACCAGTTGTCATGTACAAGAAGCAGCACGCAGCCACAAACACCAGCAGACTCATGTTCCATCCCAGCGGCAGCCCAGCGCTCAACTGCTCCGCCAGTAGCTCGGACTCGATCGAGAACGTCACTTTACGCTGGAGAGCCTCCAGATACAAGAAAGCGCCCGTGAGCCACGCCACCAACTCCGTCGGGCTTGCGTGGACTTCAGAGCGGCCGGATCCGATACCTGATACTACTGGCTGCTTCTCGAATCGCTCCATAAAGTGCACGCGCTCATCAGCGTCCTGAATTCCGACGTGCTCTAAGAAAACAATGGCATAGCACAGTTTCAGGCATAAAAGCGCTTCGTTTGCCTTTGTCGATTTCTCCCCAGTCAGAACCTCAGCGTGAGGCAATGCGCACACACTTTTGGCAGTCTCTCTGAGTGTCGATAGCGACGGAGTTGGTGGTTGTAACGGAGTCATACCGTCATCACGTCGCTTTTGAATCGCGTGCTCCAGTACACGACCTGCTTTGAGAACAGCCTCGTTCAGCACCCCAGAGGCGTAGAAGGAGCCGAACGACTGAGGCTGAGGCGCTCCTCCAAGCACACAAAAGTTTTCAGGCGGACAGTTGACGTTGCTAGACGTCGCAACCTTCCGAACGAGCTCCAAGCACTTGTCGGCGTCTCCAGCACCAGCCAGCGTGACGTTTAGACCGTCCACCGACGCCGAATAGTCTCGCAGAAAGCATGGATGCACCAGTTTGTCCACCCTCTCGCTCAGCGGCGTCTGCTCTTGCTGCAGCTTCAGCACGGCCCCCTCACTCCCTGCAGCCCGAATCCAGGATACCCACGCCCATAGAAGTCGCTCGTATTGAGCGCCACGCTGACCTGTCGCTGTCTTTTGCTGCGTCTCCACCGTTCTCTCACATCAAACACCATCTCGGCAGCTTCTGCGTCGTCCACATGCAGCAGACCGAACACTTCGATCTGTCCGGGACTTAGCGACGGCGCCACTTTCCCTGCAAAGTAGTTGGTGCCCACCGCCTGGAAGTAGCGTCTCCACGTGGGGCTGACGAGCTGCAACTCGCCACTGGCAGCGACGCTGTCCACGTCTCGATGCTCCGTCGTTGGTTCCATCAGTGCAAAGGGGAACTTGCCATCTCCTCTGGCTCGGTCTCTCAGCTGACTCAGCCGTCGCGTCACACGTGACATCCCCTGCCTCAGCTCGTCTTCTGAGGCGGCAAACTCCTTCTGGGGGACACGAAGTGCGCGTAGCAGTGACTCGGCTCTGCGCGGCGCTTGAGCCACTGGGCCGCCTGTTGGAATGCTGGCTGGAGCTTCTTGTAGGCCTCGTCCGCCTTCTGCTTCTCCTGCTCGGCGTCCGTCCCCATGCCCAGCACACTAATCAACTCCTCTCGGTGGTCGTACACGTCCACCACGTCCTGCTCGTAGGCGTTGTGCAGCACCAGCAGGCGGCTGGTGGTGGCTGTGGCCACGAGGAACACGCGGCAGTGGGCGCGAGCAGGCGGCGGCATCTGCGCGTCCTGGCCGAGGGCCCCAACAGCCAGCAGCACAAGCAGCAGCAGTCCGCAGAGTAGCGGCGGCATGCGAGCGTGAAGGTGCGAGCAGGTTACTCTATGGTTACGCATGATGCGATTTATTTATCATAAAATCCCCTTTTTCTTGCCTAATCCTTAAATAAACTTGCATCCCCGCCAAACGTGAGTGATGGTTAAATACAAACGGCTAGATATTCGATTTGGGGCAAATTTACATCTTTTGGGGTTACGTGGTGGGTACGATGAGGGGTACGAAAGTTGGTGTACCCTTGAGGTATCATACAGTTCCCCATACATAACGACGCCCCGCGTACGGAGCTGCTCGCCATGACGGAGTCGTCCGGGCCGCGCTTCCTGCTGCGCGCGTGCGTGTTCCTGCTGGTGCTGATCGGCAGCCTGCTGCAGCTCGTGTTCTTCTCGCTACTGCCGGAGATCCAGCTGCACGCCGAGTTCTGCAACGCCACGCTGGCGTCCCGCTCGCTGCTAGCACCGACGCCCACGAGCCGCGAGCTGCTGCCGCCCATGAAACTCTTCTACCAGTCGCTCTATGTGTCTCCCAGGGAGCTGGCGCTGCAGCAGAAAGACGAGGAGCGGAGACGCAACGAGGCCGCGCAGAAGGACAAGACGGCGGACGAGCCCTCGGCCAAGAAGAAGAAGCACTACCAGAGCCACAAGAAGCAGGTCTCGGGCTTCAAGGACCCGCTGCAGAAGCGCGGCCAGGAGAGACCTTTCAGGCCGAGACGCAGGCCGAGAACCAGGCCGCCAGGATCCAGCAGAGCATCGAGAAGAGCCAGGAGCAGGAGCGCGAGCGGCAGATGGCGCTGCCCGCAGGATTCTTCCTGCAGACTCGCGGCCAGGGCCACGAGGCCATCAGCTCCAGGTCCGCCTACTGCATCAACGTCGTCACGCCCTCAGACTCGCCCGGAGTGCTACTGGATTTTGAGCTCTACCTGAACGCACTGCCGTCCGCGAGACCTGTATACGCCAATAAGGGCAACGGGGAACAGGAAGGTGGCAGTGACAGCGACAGCGATGGCAAAGCAGTCAAGAGGCTGGACATGCCGCTGTCGGTGATCGACATTTACCTGGAGCGGCACCCCGTGGACAGGAAGTACTACCCAGACTTCCACGCGCCAAAGGAGAAGACCATCTGGATGATGCAGAACGTCGAATTCTTTGACCGCCACGAGCTAGCCAACCCCACGGTCGGAGTCATGATCGTCAAGAACCGCATCGGACTCAAGAAGGTGCTCGAGTACAGACATCGACACCAGCTCTCGTACTCGGTCTTCTACACGAAACACACGAGTCGCGACTTGTACCAGCCTGCTCTCCAGCGAGACTGGACATCGTTTTTGCACTTGGCCGGTTGGAGTCCGTTCAAGAACACGCGAGTGATCCTGCAGGCCTGGGCGCTGCATCCAGAATGGCCGCAGCTGATCCTTCGCGTGATCAAAGCGGATTTATGCGAGTGGATCGAGGACCAGTTCGGCACCAAAGACTCCTGGCGACTGCAAAATGTGGATTACGCCTGTGGCTCCGTACCTCCCGAGGAGAAGGACCGGCTGCAGAACAAGATCGGTCTTCACCTGTGTCCAAGCGAAACTGAAGGGTTCGGCCACTACATCAACGAGGCTCGCAGCGTCGGCGCTCTGATTCTGACCTCAAACGTGGCGCCGATGAACGAGCTGGTGGACGACAAGAGCGGCGTTTTGGTGGGCGAGTCGCACAAGTGGTGGTGGCAGACCAAGGGGATTTATTTATGCCGCTGGCGCAGGTGGACATCGCTGACATCGAGCAAGGCGTGGAACAGATTTTATTGCTGTCTATAGAGGAGCGGCAGCGGATGGGCCGTCGGTCTCGCGCCAAGTTCCTGGAGGACCGCGCCTACTTTCTCAACGCCATGACGGCTCTGGAGGAGAGCTTGTGTCAGGACGAGATCCGCATTGAGAAGTTACAGCCTTATCTGTACTAGACTAGATCCACGTGCTTAGGTAGCGCCCCTGACACTCGCTCGCGTGGCTCCGAGCTCGGATAGATAGAGATAACACTATAGCATAAGCGTTCACCCCTGATTGTCTTTCCCTGCTTTCCAACAGACCAACGCAGGGCGAAAAGTAATTGCCAAACAAATTCACAGTAGTAGATTTTGAGGAGGACACTGATATCGACTGGAAAGCTATAGACACATTGACCAGCTTTACGCTTCCGTTGGCGCGAGCTCGTCGTCTTGGCGTTTTTGCTGCTGACGTCGCTGGAATCGCGCACGTAAGACGCCTCGGAAAAGGTCGACAGCAGCTTTGGAGAGCGCGACAGCGACCATGGGGTTCTCGGATTCGAGACGCACGAGGTTGGGGGCGATGACGATAGCGAGTTGATCCACGCCCATGTGGTTCTGAGGCTGGTACTCGGCGACGTAGGCGAGCAGGTCGGCCAGCCACTGCACGATGCAGCGCTCCACGTCCCCCAGAAGCCCCATGATCTCGGACTCGACATCTTCGGCTAACGCGAGGCGCTCCATTTCACCCGCAGGGATCTCGTGGAGAATCGGCACGGGTAGTTCCCTGAACCAGAGCTTGATGAGGTCGGCCAGCACGCGGACGTCGTGCTCGGCTCCGCAGAAGGCCCCGCGGTTGATGTCTCTCATGGCCTGGTCGCGGTCGGCCTTGCTGGGCGACTCTCTGAAAATGTGTGGCATCAGGTAGCCCTGCTTGGCTAGGAAGTGCTGCTGTAGCATGACGAGCACCGCCGGCACGCGTTCCTCGTAGCCCGGGACGGCAACCCTTGGCACTTGTCGGAAGGACAGTTTGAAGTGCTGGTTCAGGATCCCCACGGGGTCGATCGCTGCGCTATTTCCGAGTGCGTCGATCATGCTGGACAAGTTGAGACTTCCTGGCGGCGCGGACCCCGTGCGCGTCCTCTTGCCTCGTCGTGCGGACTTGGACAGCACGGGGATCCCGAAGGGTCCTGAGCGCACACCGTGTCGGCTCGGCCCCGTTCGGGCGAGCAGATGAGGAACTCTGCAAAGTTGTCGGGGATGCCTTCGAACCGAGCCTCCTGGAAGTTGTAGTGGATGTGGACGTCGTGCTTGAAGCCGTACGGGAGCCGATCTCTGGGTAGCCGGCGAAATCCTGCTCTGCGTCGGGCTGCGGGGCGTGCGACGGCGACGACGGCGAACTGCCACCGCTGTCCGCTTTGCCGCCCTTGACGGTCGAGTGCTCCGGCAGCTGGATGTTGAGGCACGAGTTCATGGCGGTCGATTGACTGGTCTGCGTGGGCCTCGGTCGGATCGATTGTGGCGAGCAGGAGCGTGCCGAAAATCTGAATAAGATTGCGGGAACTTGGCGTCGAGTACCGCGATCTCGAGGGGGCGTCAATGGGCGTCAATGGACGTGGGGCGCTGCTACGACTGCTGCGATACAGGAAGACTTTTCCTGCTGCTGCTGGCGTAGCTAGTCTGAGGTGCTACTGCTACTGCCGAGGTGTTCCAGCGGCACTGTTGATCTCGTTCTGGGGGCTGGTGTTCGCGGAAGCCGCCAAGGTGCTTCTTGCCGTTTACCGTTTCGAAACCTCTCGGCATGAAGAACAAAGAGCGGAAAAGATGGCCAGACTCCGTCCAAGGCTGTCTCTAGTAGTGCCTTGCCAATATGCTGGCCAAGGTCCTTGATCGATTGGCTGGAGCGCTTCAACGTGTTGCAGTTGCATGCGTGCCAATCTTTCGTGAAATGCATCCATATCGTTCATTGCAACTTCTTCACCAAGCAAGACGGACAGTATCTCGTCCCCGTGAAGAACGGCGACCTCGTCTCGCCCAACGGTGTATACGAATAACTAGCACACGCTCAAAACACCTCGTTGGAAACGAATACACGTCAAACGCAACGAAATACTGTCTTATGGGTGCTTCACCTTGACGGCCACTTCAAAAACAAAATGAAAGCCCAGACTTTTGGCTTGCAGGTCTTCCTGCTTTATCGCTTGCGCATCGAGTCGGAGATGCTCGGGTTGAAGGAAAAGTCGGTAAAAGTGGAGCTGAGAACCATCGACTGGTGCGTACACACACTGTCCACAACAGGCTCGGACGTGAACTCGGCGTCAAAGTTGCCCACGTCCAGCTCGTCCTGCACCACAGGACGCCAAGGCGGGGTCACGTCGCGACGCATCAGCGCGTCCCAAGACACGTCGGCAAAGAACGGGTGGTCGCGCAGTTCCTGGGCGCCGTTCGATCCGAGCCGCTCGGAAGGGTTAAACGTTAGCAGCCCGCAGATTAGCGACGCGGCTTCTGGAGGCATTTCAGGCGGCATCATGGTGGTAACTGAGCCAGGCGTCATGATCTTCCGCACCATAACCTCGCGATTATCATCGAAAAACGGATGCACTCCAGTAAGCATCTCGTACAGGAACACACCAAGCGACCACCAGTCCACCGCATAGCCATACTTCTGCATGTTGTACACTTCAGGCGCCAAGTACTCGGGACTTCCCACCAACGTCTGAGCGCCCTTGTCTGACACAACATTTAGTTTGGATAGCCCAAAGTCCGTGATCCGCAAATGTCCGGACGCTTCGACAAGAATGTTCTCAGGTTTAAGATCACGGTACGCCACCTTCAGGCGGTGCAAATGCTCAAGACCAAGCACCAGCTCGGCCGCGTAGAAGCAAGAAAGCTCGTAGGCGAAACCATCGTCCGACATGTGATGGAACAGTTCGCCGCCAGAGCAGTAGTCGGTCACGAGGTACAGCTTGTCCTTGGTCTGGAAGGAGAACCGCAGCCGGGCGATGAACGGGTGGTCAATCTCCTCCAGAATCAGGCGCTCCGTCTTGATGTGCTCCTCCAAACCATGGCGAACGACGTTCTTCTTGCGTAACACTTTCATGGCATACACAACGTGGGTGTCTTTCTTTCGCACAAGGAACACCTTGCCGATTGATCCTTTGCCGATCACTTTGATCAGATCAAAGTCGCTCACAGACACTCCGTGGTGGCTCGCGTTACTTCCGCGGCTGCTAGCAATTGAAGCACGCATGGCGGACGTACTTGCATCTCTGTCCAAGGACGATCGACGGGCTGTTTTCCGGTGATGTGGAGATTCGCTCGCATGAGCACCCATGGCTGCACTGAGACGACGAGTCTGTTTCCGCGGCTTCAGCGAATCGAGTCTGTGGCGAATCACGTTGCCCAGCCACGTTCGAGTTTTAGCCTCGGAGTCTGAAATGAACTGCGCCGCGCCACAGCCGCGGTCACGAGCTGCCACGAAGTAGGTAAACGAGGTCTCCATCGAGAGACTGATTGTACGGGCCTTGTTGCTGCTGCTGCGCTTGGAGAGAGCAGACGCAGTTTTTCCATCTGCGGACGGAGCTGATGCTGTGAGGTCTCCCACAGAGAGACAGCTACACCCAAGTTGCTCCTCGACTGCGGGGATATGTCCACCCACTGGAATCGCAGCCTCGCCCTTGAAATTAATAGCTCGATGCCGTAAAAATTGTTCAACACCCGAGGTCGCAGCAGCTCCATCCAAGCGGTAGGCGCCTTCAGCAAATACAAGACCGTTCACACGCTTTACGATCTGCTCTTCGCGCTTCTGGATGAGTGTGAGAACGTTCTTGGCGCCGAAAGAGTACGCCAAAAGTAAACGTTGCGCGCCTGAGCGCGCGAGATGATGTTGTCCCAAATGTAGAGCATGTGCTCATCCGCCGATGCGTTGTCTCGGATCGGGAACAAATCGTTGCCGATGGTCACGTTGTTGGTGGAAGGATTCAGCACAGCAACTGCAAAATTACAAGCTTTCGCACGACGCAGCACTGGCAGC
The DNA here is from genome assembly GCA_011947345.1 of Phytophthora quininea. NCBI lineage: Eukaryota > Oomycota > Peronosporomycetes > Peronosporales > Peronosporaceae > Phytophthora > Phytophthora quininea. The sequence continues at coordinate 150,171 of JAAVTG010000217.1, read as the reverse complement.
ATCGAACCTAGCTCCAGCCCTTCCTGGATCAGCAGGTCTCGGCTCCAAATACCTGGCTGAGCGCCTCTTCCTCCGTTCACCACCACCAGTAAATTAGCATTGCTTCTCCAATCCGACGTCAGAAAATGCTAGAGCGAGCTTCCTTCGGCTCGTCCGGTCGCGGATCCAGCGGCACTCTGGCCTGTTTGAACGCCAACTCGGCCAGCATCTCCATCTGGATGTGGAAGATGGCAGCCTTGACGATCTCGTCCAGCTCCCCAGCACGACGTTCGTCGCTCATGAGCTCGTAGACCGCCTGGTTGGTGCGGCAATGACGCAATGTCCCAGCGTCGTCAAAGTAGTAGTCCAGTTCCTCCAGAGACTCCAGTTGGTCCGTCAATGCGATACTCTCGCGAGTGTCTACACTCATGCCGCTACTGCTACTGTCACCGAACTTTTGCTTCTGCAGTTGCACCGCGTCGCTGCTATTCATGCACAGAATGTACTGCTTGCCGTCTTCACACTGAGCTGGATCCGACACCTGCTGCATCGTGGCGGCGTGCAGTACGACGCAGCCCTCCAGCAGTCCCGGCGGCCGCTGTTCCACTTCCATGTCGTCGTCGTTGCAGCTCTGTACACAACGCGGCACAGAATCCGTCAGATCCAAATTTCCATAGGCAATATGGACGTCTCATCCTGTACCATGAGGAACTCGTTGACCACGGACAGCCACGAGTCGGTGGGCATCACAAAGGCCATGACGGGCGCGCCCACCTCCACGGAGCCGGCGCGCGCCTCCGCCCGCTGCACGAACACGCGTCTGCTGTCCGCCATCGCTCGTCCGCTCGCTGCCGTCTTGTGAGGGAAAAATGCTTACTGCAACTTTTCCGAAAGTGTTGTGATATTTGAGGTTGAATATCACGTTACCATAAGCAGTGCACAAGAAACAACGAGCAACAGCGTCAAACGCATGAAGGCCATGAAGGCGCGTCGGCGAAGCAGTACGGTTGAAGAAGTACTTGCTTAGCTCAAGCACACGACTAGCTCGCCGAATTCGCCGTCGGAATGCCGCCCTTGTTCTCCTTGCGCATCGCGATGCTCTTCCGGAGTTGCTGCTTCCATTGCTCGACTTCCTCGACCATCGTTTGGTACGACCCAGTCGTTGTCGCTCGCTTCCCTGGCTCCTTGACCGCCAGTGTTTCGAAGACCTTGTCAAAGACTGGGATCTCGTCGTGCTCGACCGGGTCGTCGGTGAGCGCCCATGCTCTCCGAACTCCTCTTGCTGTACGCCTTCCGCGTTCGCGCTCCCGATGCTGTCGAACACACCATCCACTTCGATGTATTTATGGTGGCATTGAGTCCACGCCAGGTCCTGCGCGTCGATGTCTGCAGCAAGCATCCTCGTCCAGGTCACTAACGCGTCGACGTGGGATTTCGCCCAGTCGCGATCCACCCGCACCTTGTCTTCTTCGTCGTCGTTAGATTCCATTTTGCGCCTTGGCGATGAACCTGCTAATTGGAGCATGTGTACTTGTTCGGAACCGTCCCCACCGACGACGACTAAGAGAAGAAGTGGCCCGTATTTGAGTTGCCGTTGGACCCGCACTATTGTCGTGAAGAAACTGGGACGAGAGGTTGGAGCAGCTCCCTCCGTCCACGCCTCAAATTCGCCCACTGCCGGTTATGCCTGCGACTCCCGCGCACAAGCCGCTCCCGGGTCCAAGAAGAAGAAGCTCGTAAAAAATCAAAGTCTCAGTGAGCGGGTCGACGACGGAGAAGGGTATCGCTCCCCGCCCCCGGCCGACATCATCACGTAGTGCTGTGCGAAAATCGAAACGAGGAAGACACGCAAGGGAGCCTGCGACTATGCCCGGGTCAACGCCCACGTCAAGGCAATATCGGCAAGACGGGTCTTCGGAAGCACATCGATCGCCACCTCATTGGCATCGATTGCGTACAAGGAATCCAACGTGCCGTACGAGGAGCGTGCACGATCGGCGCCACCGCCAAGGCCATCGATGTGAGCAAGACGCACGACGCAGTGGAGAAGTTCATCGTGAGCAAACCAAGGGTGCGAGTCACGGGCGAGATCGAGGCCACGGTCGCGGAGATGATCAAGCAAGTCAAGCGGGCCAACAGCTTCATGAACGTTGCGTACTATGGGCTCACGATGCCGGGGTTGGCGGGCGCGCTTATTGAGAAGCACCTGGAACCGCACGACGACGAAGAAGACAAGGTGCGGGTGGATCGCGACTGGGCGAAATCCCACGTCGACGCGTTAGTGACCTGGACGAGGATGCTTGCTGCAGACATCGACGCGCAGGACCTGGCGTGGACTCAATGCCACCATAAATACATCGAAGTGGATGGTGTGTTCGACAGCATCGGGAGCGCGAACGCGGAAGGCGTACAGCAAGAGGAGTTCGGAGAGCATGGGCGCTCACCGACGACCCGGTCGAGCACGACGAGATCCCAGTCTTTGACAAGGTCTTCGAAACACTGGCGGTCAAGGAGCCAGGGAAGCGAGCGACAACGACTGGGTCGTACCAAACGATGGTCGAGGAAGTCGAGCAATGGAAGCAGCAACTCCGGAAGAGCATCGCGATGCGCAAGGAGAACAAGGGCAGTGGTAAAGTAGGATTGCACTCCTCTTCGCCAGCACCTTGGCTTCGAGTAGTAAGCATGGGTATACGAGAGTCGAACACGGACGTGCTGAGGCAGAAGCCTTCAGCAGGCAGCAGCAAGTAGATCTCAGCTGGAGCTTGCGAGGCTGCAGCAGAATTGGGAATACCAGCAAGCTCCGTGATCCACTCGCGTTTGCCAGCAAAGTAGATTAGACTAAACTATACTTCCTACAAACAGCAACTAGTCTACTGCGTTGGCTTGCGAGTGCAGCGCACCTCAACCAACGCATTTGTCCGGCGGCGTTTGCTTGCCGCAGGTGGCTTTGTCCGACTTCAGCTTATCCTGGGATGCGCATCGTGACAGGATCTAACACTCCCACTTGAACACGGCGATCTAAGGTGTTCGTCGTCGTGATCACCCTTGTATCCATAGCATCACAGTATGCACTCCGTAGTCGCAATAATACTCCCACTAGCTCAGCATCTCTCCAGTTGTCAACGCAGTAGGCCACCGTGTGAGCAATAGCAATTGCTCAACCCCGCAGTAGGGTAGTCGCAGCAGCATCGCTAGCGTTATCAACAGCTTCAGCACGAAACAACTTCAACGCAGGTGTTGAAGTCGTTTAGGTAGGCACAGCTGCAGTAGCTTCAGCCTCAGTCTCGTCCACAGCAGTCACAACAGGCAACACCTTCATAGCCTTCCGAAACTGCGCAAACTTGATAGCTCCCAAAGCTTTCGTCATGATATCAGCCACCATGTCGTCGGTTCGGCAATGTTTCACTCTCATGTGCTCGAGTTCCACATTTCGCCTTACCATGTGATACTTGTTGTCAATGTGCTTCGTTTTGGAATGCTTGCCAGGCTTCACGCTTAACGAGATGGCTCCCTCGTTGTCGCCCAGCATCAATGGCGTTGGATGCAACCAAGCCATCTCCTTGCACAAGCCCCGCAGCCAGAGAATATCTTTTGCAGCTTCAGACATGGCGATATACTCTGCCTCACAGGTGCTCATTGCGTTGATCTCCTGCTTCCGTGATGCGTACGAGATCACATTCCCGTCGATCATTGTCACGTAGCCACTGATGCTACGGCGATCCGCAGGATCATTTGCATAGTCGGCATCAGAGTAGATCATCAGCTCAATTGATGTCCCTCCTTTCACGTCCATCACCAGACCATAGTCTTTTGTCGCTTGCAAGTAGCGTAGGACTCGCTTGGCCTGAGCATAGTGGCAAGCGAGGAATTTGCCCAGATGGCGCACAGCGTGTGCAATGTCCGGCCTCGATGCGTTCACAAGGTACTGCAGTGATCCAACCAATTCACGATAGGGCAGGTAGTCGTCACTGCTAGGCACTTCAGTCTTGGGTGGTGACGTTGCTTCCGGCGTCGCGCATCCATTGCATGTTGACATGTGAAAGTCCTTTAATACATCTTCTACATATCGCTGCTGAGAGTACACGATCTGTCGCCGCAGGCGATTGATCTGAATCTCGATACCAAGCAGATACTTGACCATTCCCATGGTCGTAAGCTCAAACGACTCGTTGAGAGAGGTAGCAACGTCAGCACAGAGATCAGGGGGTCCCATCAGCAGGAGGTCGTCTACGTAGACGGTCAAGAGCATCTTGACTTCCCTTCCTCTTTCAGAATGTACAGTCCAAAGTCCGAGTCCGCGCGCTCGAATTTCATCGTCACCAACTTAGCATGTAGCGTCTTGTTCCAGATATTAGGCGCTTGTTTGAGACCGTACAGGCTTCGCAGTAGCCTGCACACGAACGCTGGTCCATCAGTCTGGAAGCCAGGCGGCTGCTCCATGTATATCTCCTCCGAGAGATCTCCATAGAGGAAAGCAGTTTTCACGTCATATTGCAGGACGGCCCAACCTCGCTGCACCGCAAAGTAGATAGCCGCTCTGATGGTTTCAAACCGAATAACGGGCGCAAACGTCTCCGAGTAATTCACTCCATGCTGCTGTTTAAAGCCATGAATCACAAGTCGTGCTTTGAATCTCGTGACACGTCCTCGCTCGTCACGCTTCATGGCAAATACCCAGCGGCAGGTAATGACCTTCAGTTTCTTAGCAGTAGCACGTGGCACTAGCTTCCACGTCCGGTGCCCTCGCAGTGATTGCAGCTCAGAGAGCATTGCCGCTTTCCACTGCGGCCAGAGCTTGCTCGCTCGAGCCTGCTTGTACGTGGTCGGGATGTCAATGTCACCGCTGATAGTAGACACGTGGCCAACCACATAGTCAAGCAACCGCACATTCTTCCTTGTCACTCGTCGTGGCCGCTTCAAGCACGGCTCGACTGAAGGTGGTTGTAGCTGAAAGTCGCTCGTGGCTTTCTCGGAAGTAGCAGCCCGCTTGCGTGCACGCCGCTTGCGGGACCTGCCAGTTCGCTTCGCTGGTGAAGCAGCTGCAGCAGGTTGAGCAGAGCCTGGTGTAGAATTACCCTCATGGTCTGCAGTTTGGCCGCTCGATATCAGGTTCGCGGTGCTCGCACGCGTACGCAATGGTGAGTCCACAAATCTCCCACTGGACTTCGCGACAGTACGCACGGCAGTAGAAGTCCTCAGAGGCTCACCAACAGCTCCCACTGGAGACGAACTAGCATCAGCGCACACAGTCTCCTGTCGTGGCGGCACATCAGCAGTACACACAGCTCCCACTGGATCAGGTGCAGCAGACAGCAGTTCCAACCGCACTGGTCGGAACTCGTGAGTAGCACGGATGTATGTATCCATTGAAGTCTTAATGCGCTCGACAGGCACTGTCGACTGCAGTTCATGCATTCCGTCACGAAAAGCATTTTCCAGTAAGCATTGCACGTAGTCTCCATGAGCTGTAAACGTCTCGTGAAAGTGAACATTGCCACCTTGAGCAGTGACAACTTGGCAAGTAAGCAGGTCAAGAAACTTGTATCCCTTGGTCGTACTGCTGTAGCCCAATAGTAGACTCAAGCGTGAGCGTGCCTTAAGCTTCTCTTTACGCTGGCGTGATATCGGTGGGATGTAGACCCACGCCAAGCAACCCCATGTTCGCAAAACACTGAGGTCAGGCGCAGAGCCATACAGAGCTTCATGTGGAGAGATCAATCCAAGCGGCTTCGTAGGTAGCTTGTTCAAAGTGTCGACAACATGAAGTAGCGCCTCGCCCCACAGCATGTCGGGTGATTGCGTGGCCGCCAGCATCGCTCGAAGTCGTGGTAGTACAACTCCATTGGCACGCTCAGCTATACCGTTTTCTTGGGGAGAGTACGCGTTCGTTGATTGCTGGATGATCCCAGAGTTGCTGCAGTAGTCACTGAGTTCAGTCGTGAAGAACTCACCGCCTTGATCGGAGTGCACACGCTGCACTTGATATTGTCGGAACTGAGTGCGCAGTTCCTTCAGCAGTTTGATGACCATGGCACTCGCAGCTCCCTTCTTCTCGAGAAGATACGCCCACTTAAACCGCGTCGCTTCATCTATCACGAAGAGAAACATTGTTGCTCCACTTGCAGTCGCTTCGGATATTGAGCAGACGTCCATCACCAAGATGGACAGTGGCTTGAGCTCCCGCATGGATCGCCGCGGGTGATGCATACCCTTCGCTTTACCCGATTTGCACGCAACACAGTCGTAGGAACTAAGATCCTTCGCATTAATCTTAATCCCGACATCCAGTTTTCTGGTCAACATTTTCACCGTCTCCATGCTGAGGTGACCGAAACGCTGGTGAAGCAGCTCCATAGCATCTCGAGCAGTCGAGGTTTGCTGCACAGCATTCACCATCACGCTAGGCACGTGTTCAACACGTAAGCGGTAAATGTTTTCACGCATATCAAATCGCAAAGCAATTCCAGGCTTGGACAACCACGCAGTTTTCTGATCGTCTGAGCAGACAAGCTTGAAGTTCCCGTCCATCTGCATATGTCCAAGACTGATGATGTTGACCCTCGCGTTGGCAACGTACATCACGTTCTCGAGGATCTTGTCTTCCAGCTCACCAGTGACCTGGTTGCACACGCGCAGCAACACAGATCCACACACAATCGCAGATTGCGAAGTTCCGTTAGCAAAGTTTAATCGATTGGCAGTATGATCAGAGAGTGAAGTGAAAAGGGACAGGTCGTTACACACATTTGCTTGTGAACCCGAGTCCAAGATCCACTCCACAAACGAGTCATGCATACCTTCACGCCGGTGCACCGAATTCACCATCCTCGAGTTGCCCAGGTAGTCTCGCCCGTAGCGGTAGTAAGACAGGTCGTCCTCACGGCGCACACGCCCCCATGAGAATTCATCGTGACCGCGCGGGCGTGGCTCACGCCAGCGAGGCGAGTGAGGCGGCGGCAGTGACCTGTAAGGCTCGGGCGGGCTACGCGGCAACCCCCAACCACGTGGTTCGGCGAATTGTTGAGGCTCAGAGCAGTTCCAGCCTCGGTTCATCCGCTCATTGTAGCCAGCAGGAGGCGGCAGCCTACCACCGTAAGCTGCACCAGGATGCGAGTAATAGTTGTCACGGCGCTCCCCATGGAATTGATCTTGGTGGAGGCGCACAGCATAAGCCCCATGTTCCTGTCCACGGCGTTCAGCATCTCCATGTTGATAATCACACTGTCGAGGTTGGTCCTCTTCACACCGGCAACCACGATCACAAGAACGATTACGCGCAGCGGTACCTCCAGTACTGCCGTCAGCACTGGCAGGAGTAGTAGGCGAGTAGACAGGTGACTCACCACGCACGTTGAAGGAGTCGTGTTGCTCTTGCTGTACTGCTTCCACTCCCACTGCGCCCACAAACTTCGTAGCAGGCTTCCTGCCCTTGGCCTTCAGCTTCTCCATAAGCTCGGAGGTTAGTGGCTGCCCCATGACAGCGGTGCACTCAGCGTACCAATGCCCACTCTGTTGACAATTACTGCACTTAGTTCTTGCCTTCTTCTGAGCTATCTCGCTGCTCGTCATACCAGCTGGCTTCTTCTTGCGCTTGTTCTTGGCTTTCTGACCTTGCGCCACATAGCTCACTTGCACGGAACGAGACGCAGGCGGCGTCGACTGCAGGCCGTTCACCTGCATGCGGGCTTGCTCCGCTTGGCGAAGCCGCTGAGTAGCATCTGCACGAGTCAATGAGTGTCGGTCATTTTTGCTACACCAGACGGTGTGCTGTTCTGCCAGCTCACGGAAGACTTGCTGCGAGTTGGAAATCAAGAGACTCGCGACCTCCCAGTCCCCGAACTCTCCGTTCGCTTCGCGCAGGCAACGGACCAGTTTATCGCTCGCAGCGACATACGACTCCACAGTTTGCCCGGGCTTGAGCTCGTGGTTTACCAGATCTCGCAAGATGTAGTCTGGGTTTACACCATCGCCCTTGGTGAAGTGGTCCGTGATGCGGTCCCACAACAGTGATGGAGCCCCATCTGGTCCTTCAACTCGTCAACTTTGAAGAGCTCTCGCAAGTTCATGTTCATCGATAGCGCCATCGCGGTGAACGCCATCACCCGACGCGTATCGTACCAGGTGTGGTACTTGCGGTTAGCGAGGCCGAGCACCGAGTCGTACCGCTCGCTGCCATACGTGATGGCCTCCAGCTTGTAGGTTGGGAATCTCAGCGTCACCTCACTCTTCCACCGAGTGTACTCCTCCTTCGCATCGGAGAGCTTGGGCAGCGGGACTTCCTTGCCGAGCAGCTTCTCGGTGTGCTTCACCAGCTCGGCATCATCATAGCGGATGCCCAACTCGTTGTCGTGCATGGCTGCGTCGTGCGACGACGCTTGGCTGCTCGCGTCGTCCGGTAGTGCAGCGTCTCCGCGCTTACTTGGCTCACTCGACCCACTGGACGAGCTTGGTGACGAGGGTGGAGAAGCGGGCGGCGAGGCGCGATCAGTCGCTCGCTCATGGGGGATTTTCGAGTGGTCGCTGTTGTCGCTCTCTGCGGCGGGCGCGGGCGACCAACCGGCGGTTCGAATCTTCGAGCATCATAGTCAGCAAAGCGTAGCCACCTGGCATTGCAGCCAGGCGTCGACCAAACTCCACTGCATTGTCCTCAGCATCTCCGACTTGGTCATCTGCCGGGGTTCTCCTTCACTTCGATCTCCTTGCATGCTCTCTTCTCTAGTTGGGCTCATAACCAGTGGTAAAGTAGGATTGCACTCCTCTTCGCCAGCACCTTGGCTTCGAGTAGTAGGCATGGGTATACGAGAGTCGAACACGGACGTGCTGAGGCAGAAGCCTTCAGCAGGCAGCAGCAAGTAGATCTCAGCTGGAGCTTGCGAGGCTGCAGCAGAATTGGGAATACCAGCAAGCTCCGTGATCCACTCGCGTTTGCCAGCAAAGTAGATTAGACTAAACTATACTTCCTACAAACAGCAACTAGTCTACTGCGTTGGCTTGCGAGTGCAGCGCACCTCAACCAACGCATTTGTCCGGCGGCGTTTGCTTGCCGCAGGTGGCTTTGTCCGACTTCAGCTTATCCTGGGATGCGCATCGTGACAGGATCTAACAAGGGCGGCATTCCGACGGCGAATTCGGCGAGCTAGTCGTGTGCTTGAGCTAAGCAAGTACTTCTTCAACCGTACTGCTTCGCCGACGCGCCTTCATGGCCTTCATGCGTTTGACGCTGTTGCTCGTTGTTTCTTATGCACTTATCTTTGTATGGGACCTTTTTGGGGTCGACAGCTCAAATTCTCGGTGGTCGATTGGTCCGCTTACAAACATCAAGTGTTTCAAGAGGAGCAAGGTGCTCAGTAACACTTGCTGCGCTCTCGAGAACCTAATGCTGGGCTCTCGTCTCGCATCCGTCGCGGTGCGTGCGGCCTCTCGCTCGGCGCGTATGGCCACGGCGGCCGCCTCTGCGCCCTTCGACGTCAAGTCCATGCCGCCTGTGGCCGGTGAGCCGCAGCGCCGCGTGCTGTACGATTCACACATGCCCACCACGCCCCTGCAGAAGGTCCTCCTGTCCGTCTCGTCGGCTCTCACCGTCTTCACCAACCCGGAGCGCGGTGACATGCTGGCGGCGTTGGGAGAGGTGACGGGTCGAGACGCACTGCGTCGCATCCACGCGCGCATGTGCGCAGACCCCGTGGGCGCCCAGATCCTTGCCGAGAAGCCCGTAATCCGCAGCGAGCAGATCGACATGGAATATCTGCGCGCACTGCCCGCCGAGTCCTTCGGGCGCCACTACGCCACGTTCATGGACTCGCACGGCTTCGAGGCCGATGGCCGCTCGCTCGTGCGCTTCGTGGACGACCCGGAGCTCGCCTACGTGATGCAGCGCCACCGAGAGCTGCACGACTTCTGGCACACGCTGTTCGGCGTGCCCCCACGGTGCTGGGCGAGATCGCGCTGAAGTACGTCGAGATGGCGCACTCACGGCTGCCGGTGAGCGCACTCAGTGCCTTTGTGGGTCCGCTGCGTCTTTCCAGCGAGGAGCGTTGTCGTCTCATGAGGGTGTACGTGCCGTGGGCCAACCGCGCCTCAAAGAAGGCACACTCTTTACACTGCGTCATGTACGAGAAGGAGTTCGAGACCCCCATTGCCGAGCTGCGCGAACGGCTGAACATTGAGGTGGCTCCACCTATCTCGGATACTTCGGCCCACTTCGAGCGCCACAAAGACGACAAGCACCAGGCTCATTAACCCCCTGTTTACACACCGCACAACCGACGAGCGAAAAAATACGCAAAGTGCTTATACTCCGGTGTTGTGTTTCGTTATGGCTTGCCGCAGCCAAACAAGTCGTACTCGTGGTCGCTGTCGCTGTGATGATGTTGGTCGACAACAGAGGCTGACAACATGTCGTACTCGCTGTCGCTGTGGTGCTGATCAGCAACGGAGGCCGACAAAGCCGCTGCCAGCGCTTCAGTCTCGTCGTAATGCGCGCTGTCGCGAAGCTTCACACTGCCGGAATGCAACGACTGAGAGCTGGAAAGATTTCCAGCGACGGGAGCAGCATGTGCATGGGTATACTCGACAGCAGGATGCAACGTTGGGGGCGGAGCTACTGTGGCTAGAACGGGCTCATTCGCAAGACTTTTTGCTTCAGCAGGCAAGGTGGAGCCACCTGCTTCATCAAGGTCAACACTGCCAGTTGAAGCAGGCATTGTGCTCCTGATATCGTCGCAACTGGTGCTTCTGTAGCTGCTTCTCCATCTGGTGCTTTTGTGTGATCTTCAACCGATGACGGCTGCTGTTGCTCCGACAACGAAGATCCTAGCTTCACCTCAGCCAAGGATGCAGCTCCGGCAGGCTCCGCGATCGGACCAGGAGTATTTGATGAGAGGAACGGGTTGTGCGCCGTCTCGCACTGGAAATCGTACGAGTAGTTCATATCCATGATGGGCTGCGCACTCTTCTTGGTCTTGTCCAGCGAACTCAAACTCCTGCTGACTGCTTGGGACGGCGGCAACGGAAACAACTCGTGGTACTCGACAGTCGACTCACTGTACGCACTGCGTCCTCCATCGCTGATCATGCTGTTGGCAAGACTGCCGTTCCCGTTAGTATACCCGTGCTGACGCCGGGCAGACGTCTTGAACGCTGCGTACTTAGGAATCGAGTCCATCTCCAAACACTCGTATTCTCCCAAGCTCACAGGGCTCGTGGGACTCTCTGGGCTCTCGCCACCCGATACGGGGTTTTCTGTGTCCGTGCTGACCTGAGGTAATGTTCCTCCAGCAGTGATTCCCGGAAGACTTTGTGTGCTGCTGCTTACTGAAGCGCCTGTGCTGCTTGCAGCCGACGCGTACGGGTCAACTGGACGTCGGTATGACTCTGCAAACGGGTTCATTGCATCATTGTCCTTCACAGTATTCGTGCCGTCCTGCCGCGTGCCCCCAAACGACTTTGATCTCCCCAAGTCCTTGTTGCCAAACATTTCTGAAAACGCCCCGGAAAGCTCATTGCCGAGTCCCGTCATTTCCGAGCTGAATTCCTCAAACGTGTTGGACTTGGCTCGAGTCGGTTGAGGTCTGCCGTTTGCTGGGTGCTGTCCAATTAGTGCCGCGCTGCTTTTCTCATTTGCAGCATTCGCTGGAGCGTTCTTCAGCGTGACCGTCGCCGATAGCAACTGCAGATACGCGTCCAGTTCGTCCCGAGCGTCGTCAGCGCCGACTGCTCCGGTCACCGCGTACTCTGCTAGCAGCGTGTTGGTCAGCAGCACCAGCTCGCTGATCTGCGCTAGCCGCTTCTCCATCTTGCTGTTCCAGTCCCCCATGCCCACAACCCATCGACCAGCGTCGGCCACGTAGGCCACACTCGATCTAAGAACAGCATTTACACCGAGTAACACGTCAACAGGACAGCTAGCCACATATAACATGGGCGACTACACATGACGCACTCCAATTCGTCGCGGATTTCATCCCGGTACTCGTAGCAGCGTAGGAAGATGAGCTTGGCGGTGTCCATGAGGCCTGTAAGACTCACAGATCAGTCAGCAATATTTCAACAAAGTCGTAGGACAAAGCCCAACGAACGACCCACCGCCAGGCAGATTCGGCCCCATGCGCTGGAAGAATTTTTCATAGTAAATCACCTAGCTCAAAGGCAGCAAGAAACAATGAGGAGAGATGTAGTTGGGTGACCCATTCTATTGAGCTGGACCTTCTTCATGAACGTGGCGAGATGGTCCTCCACGCGGGCGATGGCCGTCATGGACTTGCCGATGCTGGAGATGGACTGGCCGGCGCTGATGATTGACGTCATGACGGCTCACTGCGACTGGGAGGAGTCCGACGGAGAGAGGCGAAGGGCTCACGGTATAGTTCTTCTCGGTAGAACCTGGAATATATATCCTATTATCAAATTTAGACTATGTACTCGTTTTTCAAGTGCGTTGGGAGTAACTTTGCGGTGATTGCAGCCGCACACTTCCTAACAGTGCTCACAGACGACGCGCGATTCAAGTCGATGAGCAGCAACTGTAAACTCCCTCCCCTCGGAGGGCCCTCCACCGTGTGTTTTGCTGCGAAATATGCCAAGTGGTTGGGCGGAACCGTCTTGCACCGGATGCGGCGATCAAACGTGTGCTCTGCTGTTCATCGGTGGTGAAACCTTTGGCGCCCTTGGGACGAAAGCGCGGAATTGTACACCGAACTGCAGTAACCGTGTGGCGCCTGTCGAGTGTCTGTTTCGGCAGGAGTGGGGCTTCGCTTGGTGAAAATCGTTACCTGCTTGCTTCGAGTGCCACCGCTTGAAAGCTACGCTTTTCAAAGCTCTACACGAAGCTTGCCTGCGCTTGCATTCGTGCTGGTAGATTGCATCTGCCGTCTCTCGAGCGGGGCTTTCCCAGCGTGAACGTCATCTGGGGAGGCAGAACATCGCTTTGATCCGTGCGAGTACCAACCGAAAAAGCCGCCTCGAAATCGCCATATTCGCCGGCAAAATATTGGGCTCGCCGCGGCTGCCGGGATTGCCAAGAGTAATACCGTGCGCAAATGATCTTGTAAAGGCCGTCGGTGGCACCCGTCAGGTGGCTGCATCGCGGCTTGCGCCCCACAGGACGGTGCCTTCGTAGTTCTTGGCTGCCCAGCCGCAAGGCTAAACGGAAAAAGTTTGGTCAATCGTGAATCATTGCCTAACGCCAGCGCCGATGCGAAGGCGCCACATATATTCGTGCTTGCATCTGGACGCAGGCGCCAAAACGCGTGGTCGCGGTGCGGGTATTCAAGCGGAGTCGGGCTGCCGTGTTTGATCTGCTTGGGGCTCTTCGACTCGACGCTGCCTGGAAACCGGCTGCGAGTCCTTCACACCGCGTGCGGTCGAGGGCCTGCAGGTCAAGCGCAGCGCAGAGCCCCGGCAGCGCGGGTTGTCTCGGAATGCGGCCCGGGCAAATCGCCGCATTGACTCAAAGCCCTCCACGCATGGTGAACGTGGTCGCGCGCGGTGCAGCTGTTCAGCTAAAATGACGGGCATCTGGCTGGTAGAGTCGGTGCCTTCAGCAGTTTCAGCATCAATTCCATCAACCTTCCTGCTTGGTTGCGGTTTCTGCTCTTTACCTTATGGCGGGTAACTTGGCGTCGTTGGTCTCACTCTGGAATTGGCCGCGCGATCGACGAGGGTGGCAGGCTTCTTTGTGATCAGCGACGACCGGGCCATGGGGGTGCGCGCCAAAGAAGGCCGCGGGTTCTACTCCAGTTCCGCCTACACCAACTCGGCGGCGGATTCCTACAGCGGCATGGACCACGGGCCGACGGCCTACGGGGCCGACGCGCGGGACAGCTTTGATCCGTCCGTCATGCTCGGCGGCAACAACCGCTTCGTGGCAGGCAACAAGTTCTTCAACTACCAGCAGTTCGGCGCACTGCGCGAGGGCGGCGGCGTTAGTCTCTTCTCGAACGCCTACTGCGGTCTGCTGTTCGCCACCGCGCAGAGCAGCATCATCTACGCCGTGCTGCGGTACTGCATGCGGCCGACGCTCATGCACTCGCTCCTGCTGCAGCGAGCCGAGAGCTCGGTGGTCATCGAGTGTCTCTTGAGTATCCCGACCACGCTGTCCTTCTTCCTCGGTTTGCTATCGGACGTGGCGCCGATCGGCGGATACCGACGTAAGTCGTACATGATCACAGGGACCCTGCTGAGCTTTATCATGTGTCTGGGCATGACCACCCTCGCGGCCACTGTGGACGTCGACACGATGAGCGAGAACAAGCGCAGCGACCTCATCATCTATTACATGGTGCTCATCATGGGCGCCACCTTCGGCACCATGCTCAGCAAGATCGCCACGGACGCGCGCATCATCGAGCTGTCCCAGCGCGAACCGCTCACCACGCGCGGCACGCTGCAGATCAACTACTTGCTCTTCCGGACAGGCATCGAGTGGATCGGGCTCTGGCTAACGGCGGGACTCATCCGTTACGATCAAGACAGGGGCAACTACGCGCTGCGCGTGGATCCATTCTGGGCCTACGCCGTGTTGGCGCTTCTCAGTCTGCTGCCCGTGCCGTTCGTGCTCCGCAACTGCTCGGAGCGCTCGGTGGAACAGCCGGACGAAGGCGTGCTGAATGAGATGGTCGCCGAGGAGGGCAGTGTCACCGTGATGGCCGTGGCGCCGTCTGCGTCGGCCAAAGCGCGTATCAGCGCCTTCTTCCGGATGTGCCAGCAACGCGCCGTATGGCAGCTTGTGCTGTTCCTGTGCATCCTGCTGGCCACCACACGCTTCTACTTTGGCGCCGCCAACTCGGTCTTCGTCAAGATGGCGAAGCTCAACGCGAACACCACGCTCGTGACCAACGCGCTCAAGTATGTGACGACGATGGGCGTCATGGTCTGGTGGAAGGTCTCGTGGTCCAACTCGTCGTGGCGGAAATGTGTCTGCTTGGGCATCGCCGTCACGGTCCTTCCCGAAACCTTCCGGGCGTTCATGATGATCTACGTACCGTCGGTGCGGACGCAGGCGTTCTACGACACGATCGGCTGCATCACCGGGTTCACGGACGGCATTATCACCATTTTCTCGCTCATCCCGGCCACCGAGATCGCCGAGAACGGCTCGGAAGGCGCCACTCAGGGCATGCTACTGTCGTTCCGCAGTATGATCGCCATCGCCATGCGGACGCTCAGCAGCGACTGGATGAAGGACGCGGCTCCTGTGAGCCCCAGCGACGGATCGGGTCGCCTTCTGTTGCTGTTGCTCATTTCGTACGTCGTGCACGCTATGTCTTTCTTCTCGGTGCTACTGCTGCCCAGACAGAAGCTGGACGCGCAGCAGCTGCGCGTGTACGGTGGATACAGCAAGTTGGCATGCATCGCCATCTGGGTCATCTTCCTCGTGTTCTTCGTCTACTCGATGGCAGTGAACCTCAAGGCGATGGTCGACATGGCCCGAGTAGGAAAAAGTAAAGTAATTAGTAAGATATGTATTGAGGGGGCAACGCAGGTGCAGTTCGCTTGTGAATGACTTGGACAACTGGAAAACTCACGCAATGTCCGCGACGTTCAGCATTTTTCAAACCGAACGCCTTCAACGCGCGGGTCCTCGTTGATAACGAACGTCTTGGTCTTGGTGTACTCCACGGAAGTGTAGAACGCGCGCCTTGTCCATGACGGCTCCAGTCCCCAGCCAAATCTTTCGGTAGTCGCGCTCTTTCGCCCACTGCTCGAGAGTTGCGACCAGCTTGCGGCCAACGCCGTGACGACGATAACTATCTTTCACGGACATGCGACGCAACTCGCCCACACCGCCCTCTTTCGCCTCGAGCGCTACCATGCCAACCACTTCACTCGGATTGGATGCCGTCGCGGCGACCAAGAAGTTCCCGCCAGGTGCAATGTAATAGTCCTCGATGCTGCTCAAGTCGCCTGTCGTGATCGCTTCGGCCATGTGCTGCTCTAGCAATCCCGCATTCATCTTGTGCGCCGGGTAATGCGTCATGCCGTCCTTAAACAGCGTCACGACCTGCTCCAAGTCATCGTTCCGGAACTGGCGGATCACAACCGCGTCCAAATCCTGCGTGATGACTTTCTCGAATCTGACACCCTCGAAGAACGGGTCCTCGTTGACACCGGTCTGCGTGTAGCCGACCGAGTCGTAGAACGCCCGGGCCTTGTCCATTTCACCCCGGTCGTCAGCCACACGGCCCGGAAAGCTTGATCGCGGGCCCAATCCTCCACCTGTGCGATCAGTTTGCGACCAAGGCCGTGGCGACGGTGACTCTCCTTCACCGACATGCGACGCACCTCGCCCTCCTTGTTTTGCTTGCGCTCGAACCCCACGAAGCCCACGACCGTGTTGGGCTCCGTTCGAGGTGTCGCCACCCAAAAGTTACCTCCGGGGGCAATGTAAACGCCTGGAATGTCGGCCAGGTCTCCGTTGACGGACGCGTCCAAATATTCCACCGTCTGCTGCGGGTAGCTTCGGTGCGCCGCGTACGACCACATGCCGTCCTTGAACACGTCCACAACCTGGGGCAGGTCTTCGCTGCGGAACTGCCGCACAACGACGTCGACCGAGTCCGTCATTTAGTGTAAGATAACGAGGCGATTTGAGTTGGCTGGCGGATTTCAAAGTGATCGATCGGTTGCTGCTTTTACAATCCCTACTGACTGCCGGACGGGCGCAATCCAATTTTCAACACCGGCACCTGTCAACCGCAAGCATGGGACACCTCGCGTGGTGTGCCCGCAACAAGAGAAATAGAATACAAATCCGAGCTGTATTAGTTGCCTAAGCAGCGAGCCGTTCATACCAATTGACGGCAACGTAGCTGCTCAGCTGGAGACAGGCTCTGGAGCGGGCTCGAGGGTCTTCTCCAGCTTGACCATCTCGAAGGGCGGGTCCTCGCGCACGAGGAAGACGTCGGTCTCCTCGTAGCCTGCGGACGCGTAGAATGCGCGGGCCTTGTCCATGACGCCGCCCGTGGTGAACCAGATCTTGCGGAAGTTGTGCTCGGCTGCCCATTTCTCCAGCGTCGCGATGAGCAGACGGCCGATGCCGAAGCGCCGGTGCGAGCTCTTGACGGACATGCGGCGCAGCTCCACTCCGCAGTCGGGCTTGACCTCGAGCCCCACCATGCCCACCACCAGCCTCGGCTCGTCGCGGGGCGTGGCGACCCAAAGTTGCCGCCCGGCGTGAGGTACGTGCCTTCGATGTCGGCAGGTCGGTCTTGAGGCTCTCAGCGATGAAGTCCTCGAGGCGCGGGTCCCGTTTGTTAGCAGGGTAGCTCAGCATGCCGGTCGTGAACAGCTCGAGGACTTGCGGCAGGTCTTCATGGCGGAACTGGCGAATTACGATTTTCGTTGAGTCTTGCGGCGCCACCGGCGTGGGCAGCGAGGTGATCGTGGAGGAGACTGCAGGAGGCATGGCTGAGCAAGCTAGACGAGAGTGTCGAGAGCGCAGGCGAAGGGCAAACGCGAAGTGGGCGGCTCACTCCACCCCATCGCTGCGTGATCTCTCCTGTTTTTTGAAGCGACACGTGCCGGTGCTGCAAGGCCACCTCTACGACGGAATGAAAGCGGTGGCAGGCAAACGTCGACGGCATTTGATGGTGCGTCTATGACTTAATCAGGCCTGCAAGCGTGCTTGTGTCTCAGCACTGCAGACTCTACCAGCCATGAGTAGATCTACTCGCTACTTTACAGCTCCTTGGCTAGCTCGAAGACCTCGACGAGCGGCTCGAGCGACACGACCTTCATGCCGACGTCCTGGTATCCAACGGACCGGTAGAAGGCGCGCGCGTCGTCCTTGGGGCCACCGTTGCAGAGCACAATCTGGCGGAAACCGCGGCTCTTGGCCCAGCCCTCCAGCTCCGACACGAGCCGCCGACCAAGGCCGTGGCGACGGAAATCTCTGGCGACCGCCATGCGCCGCAGCTCACCCACCCCGTCCTCCTTCCTCTCCAGGCCCACGATGCCCACGACCTTGTCGGCGTTCGACTCGACGTCGGGCGCGACGGCCACCCAGAAATTGCCCCCGACGCCACGTAGAAGCTCTCAATGCGCGCGAGGTCGTCGCTCAGACTCTGCTGGATGAAGTCACCCCAGTGCTCTTGCACGTGCGCGGGGAAGCTGTCCCGGTAGAACTCGCAGCCGTCCACGAACACGTTGGCCACGCCCTGCTGGTCCTGCGCGGTGAACGCCCTGATGCGGAGCTCCATCTTGGGAGAAATAAGAAGAGCAACTGTACTGGACTATCAATACAGCCGTTACGGAGTGTGTGTGATTAGCTAATCGTTGTTGATGGCCACGTTGATTACGTCTCTGAATGATTCGTCCGTTTCCAATCCGAGATCCTTGGCGAAGTGCGCCGTGAGATGACCCAGCGCCTGCGAGAACACGGACGTGTGTGTGAGTGTGAAGCCCACCGCCTGGTAGAACTCCAGAGCCCTCGTCATGCTCAAACCAGTCGCCAGCTCTATCCGCTTGAACCCATGTGCCTTCGCCCAGCCCTCCAAATGCGACACCAATGCCCTCCCCAGCCCAGCGCGACGAAACTTCCTTGACGGACATACGCCGCAACACACCAACATGGTCTCCCTGAGATAGCAGTCCTACCATACCGATGATCTCATCCTGCTTGCCGTGGACCGCCACCCAATAGTTTCCTCCTTTTGCCATGTAGTGGCCGTAAATGTCAGCAAGATCGTCCTCCAGCGACTGCTTGCGAACTTGGGCCCACAGCGCCTTGCTCGCGGCGTCCTCATCATGGGAAGAGTAGGAAACCATGCCATCCAGATACAGCTGCACGACTGTGTCGTGGTCTGCTTCTTGGTACGAGCGGATAGTCTGGTCGGCGAGAACAGCATTGACCATCACTTTCGCTTGTGAGGCCAAACACGAACTCATACTCTGTTGCTATCCAAGCGAGGTGTACTAGATACAGCTATCGCTGTGGACGAACTATTTTGACACCTGTCCATGCTATTCACCTTGGCCACGATTAGGCTGACAATATACTTAGAATTCTTGTCGTGCCTTCAGGCAAGTCGTAGTGATAAGACAACGAGGCGTATGGATGAACTCTTTCAAGTCTGACCAGGCAATCACGCTTCCATCGGCTCGGCACTTCAATCTTGCTGACTTTCCGACAGGATGCCCACGAGTGTTGGCAGTTCGACGTCGATGCTAGCGTCCGAGATGAGGATGCTGCAGGCCGCGACAGCAAGCAGCGCCATGCCCATTTCAGTCGCGAGCTCGAGGAACATCCAATTGTCCAAGGCCACACGGCGGCAGTACCCGCAGTCGGTGCACCACGTCCGCCAAATGGCGCGCTTGAACTCCGCAGGAAGGGCAGGCGAGCTCTCCGCCTCCAATAGTCAAGTCGCGCTCGTGACCAGTAGCTTAGCAACATCGCTAGCGGCCGCGAAAGCGTTGTCGCCTCCAGTTGTTCGACCCCACACAGCTGGAGCTTTCAAGGCTAGGAAGGTGGAGCCCACGCGATTCCGCTACTTCTGTAAGTTTTCGCTGCAGCCAAGAGGATGGATGTTGAAATTCACTACAGTGGTGTCTGTGTGTAGATAATCGAGGCGATCTGCCTGTCCGAGTCAACTTCGCTGGCGCCGTTCGCAAGCTCCAGTGGCAGACCGATCTGGCACTGCTCGACATCGCCCACTACCTGCCCATGTTCATGGAAGGCCTGCGTGAGCTGGAGGAGCCGTATCACTTTTTGGCGCTCAATGGCACGCTCGACATGCTGGAAAAGGAGGCACCCGAGTGCTCCCGTGCCTGCCGCAGCTCGTGCTGCCGATGAAGGCAAACCTCATGACGCGCAACCACACGGTGCTCTGCCTGCAGATGAAGGTACTGCAGCGACTGGTCCTTTGCTGTCCGTACACTGGTGAGGCGCTCGTACCATACTATCGACAGCTCCTGTCCGTCTTCAATCTCTTCGTCACCAAGCGCGTTAACTGCGGCGACTCGATCGACTACGGACAGCGACGGCAGGAAAATTTGGGCGACCTCATTCTGGAAACGCTAAACTTGCTCGAGAAGCACGGAGGACCCGACGCGTTTGTCAACATCAAGTACATGGTTCCCACGTACGAAAGCTGCATGACCCGGCACTCAGCATAAGCCAAAGGACTCGCCCAAGACGTTATACAAGCTTCAGACTTGTATATTCGAGCATCTTACGGTATCTTATTTGCTCGACACATAGAGCCATTCCACAACACGTGGCCGATCACACACTTGACAGTTCTCGACATGAAGTCGCGGTCTCCATTGTCCGTCCTACCAATTCGATGCCGCAAATCTCATGAAGCCAGTAGACATTTAAGGATGATGACTACTTGGTAGTCTTGTGTGGGATGAAGTCCACCTCGTAGTCTTGTTGCCACAAGATCATTTTCCTCGCGTTCTCCGGTTGTGACAACGTGTGAGTCAAACGTTTTCCATCGACACCTTTGCCAAGTGCATCGCGCCCTACCTCTCATTAGGTTGGGACTCATCGTCCAGACTACCCGTTGTATCGAGATTTCATCTTCAATCGACTACACTGATCAATTGGATTCTCAAGAACACCTACTGCTAACGTTTTGCGAGAACCAAGCAACGTGGTAAGGGGTCGTCTTGACACTATCAAAAAGTGGTTGCATTCTGCTGGGATCGAAACGTACTCCGCCGGCGTGATGACAGCAGCTTTATCATCTAAACAAATCGACACCATGGACTGATCATTCGCTTTGTGTAGCGCGGGGTTCAGGTTGAAAGCCTTGCCCTCGTTACACTTCGATGAAGGAATGCGGTTGCAGTCCTTATCAGCTGGTACCAACTTGCAGTTGCAGTTGAACTCGAAGACACACCATGGGCTCCATGGTGTGCTGCTCGCAGTGGCGAGTTGCCGGGGTAGTTTAGACACTTTCCTTTTGCTTTCATCTAAGCAATACACTCGGCAAGTACAACATTCGGAAGTGCCAGCTTCCCAAACACTGTGTCAACGTTCGTCTACCGTGGACGCACTACACTTTGGTCTCCGGTCTTGACGAATGAACGCACGCATCCGAGCACTTCATCGTTGTGTTCTCCAACTACGTTGGCGGTGGTGCAGACAGCATCGGTGCGGACGATGAGGAGGGTAGCAGCAGCACCAAAGAGGCCGCTGATAGTGCCGTCGAAGCTATTGGAGAGCCAATAGTCGACGAGGTAGATGAAGGCGCGAGATAGGATGAGTTCTCGCTGGGAACGTTGGTGGAGGTGTAGAAGAGAATGAAGACACTCAATTACACAAGAAGTGGGGTTATAAAGATGGGTTTATCGCTGATGGTGACCAGGGCTCCCGATTATTGCATTTGCCATCAGCTCTCCTATCGCAGCGAAGTAAATTTCGTGCGCCAACACTAAAACACCCACAATAAATTATTGCAATGCAAGACGCTGAGGTTCCATTACAGTCTTACGTGCAAGCATTCACGACTGTCGCATCCCAATAGGTCCTGTTAGCACGCAAAAACAAGATCATTTCTAGGGTAAACGGCTGCAGCGACTGGCACTGCGTGCCCAGCGTGGCCTTAGCCACGCTAAATAGTCGCTCGACGACGTTCGATGTTGGGGAAATCGACCCCAGCAACTCGTAGGCCGTCGCGAACTGCTCCATTCCACGCTTCTTCTTAATCCCCTCGACGAATGACGGTGGCTTTGCTGATCCTGCCCTAGCCACCGCCATTGTCGCTTCCGACGTCGCTGCTGGCGACCGCACCGCAAATGACGCGACCGACGCCTTCTCGGCTCGGGTGAGGTCGTCGATCCTCCCTCCGATGACCTTCGCGCAAGCTGCTTCGAAATGGGGAGTGCACGATAGAGGCGCGTGAACCTACATACTAAACCCATTGTTAGGACTACAGTACAATACGAACACGAACACGAAAATCAGAGATGTACTGAGGTATTGTTTGAAGTCGGAGCGGAAATCGATGAGCGCGTCGAAGTACACGCGCGCGTCCAGCAGCGTGACAGCGTCGGACTGGAGCTCGTAGCTCACCGACTCGATCTTCTTGAGATCTTCATGGAGGGAGCGGAGACACCTGTTGGCAGCAGGTGCCGGCAGCAGCTCGTCGATATCCTTAATTAGCTCGAGAAGCTCCAAGTACCGGAGCACCATCGCAAAACTCGACCCCAGCGGGTATCTTGGCTCAGGACCGAACGCAGTCGGGTCTTGAAGCTGCCCATACGGTTTCAAACATACGATTGGTCAAAATATCATCTCAGAACGATAGTGATTGGTCAAAATGGCTTACCGAAATTGCGCGGACAGATTCAGCGTCTTCAGCTTGATCATCAGCTCCTTGACCTGCGTAAGCTCCCGTGAGTACTCACCTAGCATCGCCTGCACGCCGAGGTTAAGTAGGTGGCTGGCACAACCCACTAACGGCACGCCAAGCTCCGTCGCCAGTCGCTTGTTCACCGAGCAGTTGTCCCCGACGACGAACAAGCAGTCGTCAAGGTTCTTGTTGTAATCCCGTGCTAGCATGGCTCGGAGAAAGTTGCCATGGCTGGCAGCCGAGTGGTCGCCGCCCAGGCTGTTGACGAGCTGGTGCATGGCCAAGAGCGGTTGTCGACGCGCACCGTTTATTCCATAGTACCCAAAGACCGCGAGAAAGTGCTCGGAGCGGTTAGACCAGCCATCGATGACCAGGCCATACTGGTTGGGAATCTCCTCGGCGATGGCGGCCTCGACAGCCAACGCCACGCGCTCCATGCCGGTGACGAGCTGCTCTTGGCCAATCGGATCTAGATTAGTGTGCCTGCACTCACGTTAACGTGTTCGATAAAATAAAGATAAGAGCTTGAATTAGTGCTGCGTACCGGCGCGTCTTGGCGCTTTCACAGACGTGCGGAGGCAGGTTGGACATGATCGTCCACTGCAGCCAACCAAAGAGATTGAGACTGCGCTGACGCACCCATGGTGCAGGCGTTCCCGACTCCGCGGTTGTGGCCGAGCGCATGAACTCTTCGAAGTTCGGGTGCTGCTTTCTTACATCCTGGATGAGGTTGCTGTGCTCGGTCTTTGGGGCCTGCTGCCGCACGGTCGAGCAGCGGCAGCGGTAAAAGCCGATGACGGGCTCGTCCTGCTCGTCCATGACGAACTTAAAAAAGTTGGAGACCTGGCGGTTGGTGAACATGGCGAGAAAGGAAATGAACTCAGTGGATTGTGGCGAAAGAGCGGTTCCTCGCGCAGAACGAGCGCTGCAACCATTCGTTCTGCTGGTTGGTTCAGAGTGCAGCAAGACCGATGGTGTGGGCTACAGTACATTATGTACGCAGTAAGTGCAGTGCCTGCAATAAATTATTTCCGTACTGTAACTGCAATTATTGTGAGCGCAATGCATTTTTCGGGAGCCCTGATGGTGACAGCAATGATGTCTCGCACGCGTAATCGGTCTCAAATTCACTCGGGAAGAGGCAACGACCCTTAAAAGATGTAGATTATCACCCCGGGATCGAAAGAGCAGCACCATGGCCGCGAAGTTGGCGTTGGGGAAGGCACACATTTGGGTGAAGAATACTGTTCCACCATTTCCGGTCCAGCAGTTCCGATCATGGGACGAATTTAACAAAACTTTAACAAGGATTGCCTGACTCAATCAGACCATTTTTCGTAGTGGGTCGAAAACTAATTTTACCAAAAAGATATGAGGCGTCGTTAAACTGTGTCGATTCATCACGCCATGGAATAAAAACATAGTGGGCTAGGTTGTACCGCGGAATAGCGTCCATTCAACTTATACTACATGATATGTAGGAGGTGGCAAGTTCAGAGTCTTAAGAAAATTGTCGGTATGTCTCTAAGTGTTTCGTTAAAATGATGGAACCTTAGCCAAAACTAGTTATAGGGCTTTTGATATTGCCTAAACGTTTGCGTTAAGGTGTGTATTCACGTGCAGCACTCTAGATGCCCCGCTAAAAACAGCTTCTTGAAGAAAAACTTAAAATGACCAACTATGCTATCGTTTTAGACATGTTATATCTTCAGGAACTATTATTATTTTACTTAGACAACTAGATACGGCATAGGTAGCCCAAGAACAAAGACGCCATGTGAAAATAATTCCAATCGAACGAAATTTTTATTTTGCCTATAGAAAAGTCGAAGACATTTTGCTTGGAATGCCATGTTTGACCTACGATAATTCAATAACCAAAACAGATCCGATCATGCCACTACCCCCACTTCTCTAAAAAAACGTCAATTTAATGGCATAAAAATATTGTGGGATAATTTACAAAACTGGAGATTTTAGTTTTCAGACTACCCCGAAAAATGCCGTTTTTCGGTCTGGTTGAGTCAAGCAATCCTTGTTAAAGACATACAAGAAGAAAAATAATCTTCTATTTTGGGTTCGCAGCTCGACATCTGCGGTGGCACACAACGCGTACGTTCAAAACTACCAAGGGAGCTGTTGTTTAACTGATTTACTTGCTGACAAATACTGCCGTGTTTATTTCAGTGAGAATGGGCTGAAGAAAACCATGCCTAGCAAAACGTTTAAATGGAGTCAAAGGATATTTCGCTGTACGCACGGTGTCTATCAGAAGTCAAGGGCTACCGGAAGTCGCGGTGTTCGATACACCGGGTGTAAGGCTCGATTAACTGCTACAGTGACGAGAATGGATGATGGTTCATTTAAAGTTGTTGTTTAAAATGAGGTACGACATTGCTGTTGCATTTTACTCGGGCGACGTTATCTAACTTTAATGTTTTGCCCTATTGCAGTGGCGCACTCATAACCACCATACTATCAAAAGTCTGTCAGCTCCCTACTTGACATCGAAATCTCTTCCTGTTGATCAGAGAGACTGCGAAGATTTAATGCTGCTTGCTGATGCGAAGGTATTTTCCACAGAGATAACCAACTTTCTCGGCGAACGCACTGGTAAGTAGTTGTCAAGTATTATTTTGCTTTATTTGCCTTAAGCTGTATTAACGCTGTGTCACCGCAGCAAACTCGCAATCTGAATACAGCGATAATGGGAAAGAGTTTGGGGAGGACCGAGTCAAGGATATGCTCGACGAGTCAGTTCAACACGCTGGCTGCGATATCCAGGTATTGCAGAATCAACTGGATGTAACATGTAGCATAATATTGCAAACGAAGCAACTTCAGAAGTTGATATTCGAGCAGTGGGGACAAACGGTGAATTCCACAGGCGAAGCTGAGGGAATTGTGTTCTGCACACGAAATTCCTACTACCAGTATACCGGTAATCACCGGCACTTACTCGGTTGCTGTGGGCCACCCACTTCTCCCTCATTTCGCTTCCAGAAGACCGACTAACAAGCCGACCAAGAAAGACAAGGGGTTCTACTCTACCGTACTCAAGATGACGACACGCAACGCCCAAGAGCCGACCCGCGCACCCAGTGCACCGCCACCGAGTGACCAAGCGACCTCTCCGGACGCCACGACCCAGGCTGACAACCCAGTCGTGGTTGACGTGACCGGCGGAGGGGGGCTGGACAGCGACCTCCGCGAGGTGCACGTCTGACCCTCCCCTGCTGCGAACGACCAGGAGCACGAAAACCAAGGCGGTGAGCGCTGCTGCTCTAGCCGAAGCTCGCAAGAGCAAGAAGAAACTTTTTCGCGCGCTTCCAAGGTGGTCGCACCGCGGCCAACGGCCAAGAAGGCTGCACGTCCGGCGTTCATGGACTCGGAGGACGAGGGCAACGAAGACAAGACGCCTCCCCGCCGGCTAAGAAGTCGACGACTACGACGACCGCTGCAACGAACCCGGCGACTGCCTCTGGGGCTACGCAGGCGACCCAAGCCGGCTGCGAGCAAGGGTTCGACCTACCCTCCTTCATGTCTTTCGAGCCCGGGCTGGCTGTGCGCGAACCCCGAGCAGTAGTTGCCCCGAGTGGACCAAGCCCTGCTGAAGGCTCCTCGTCTGGCGCGTCGTCCGTGCAGGCTGACAGCGCAGTGATGGCAGAGCTGCGGGCTCTGAGAGCCGAGGTTCAACGTCTGCGCGGGGCAGTGTCCGAGCCAGCTGTGCCGGTGTTGGGTCTCTGCGAGCGCCGTGAATTGACAGCACCAAACAGGAAGGGGGAGCTACCACCACACGAGGTGTGCTTCCTTACCAGCGCTAGCTTTTCGGAAGGTACCAAGAGGGCCAAAGGGGATTACAATCCGCCACAGGCCTACCTGCTGGCGGCGAGTCGCAAGTTCCGCTCGTTTGGGGGCGTAGAAGGTTAGACCTTGTCTGCTATGTCGTATGTGCTCTGTATGCGGGAGCTGGAATGCATCAAGTTCCCAGTCACGCCATCGGTGTTGATGGCGAACTTCAGTGGACGCCTTGGGTCGCGCGGGCTGAGCCTTATGCACTTCAAAGAGTCCTCCGACATGGACAACCTTGAAGACGGTTCTGCGAACGTCAACTTTTCGAGCGACTTCAGTCCGTATGCCGTTCTCCCTGCGGTGTCAATTTCGTGCTCAACTTACGAGGACATACTGGATGCTGTACACGGCGTGAGCGTGCTTGGCCAGGAGGTCTGGTACGACTACATGCGGAAATTGACGTCACGTCTCCGCGCGTTCGTGGCCAAGAATAAGTCGGCAGACCCAGCCAATACCCCAGCGCGCGTTCGTCTCACCCTGCTGTTTGTGAACAAGCTCTTGGGCGCCGCTCTCGGACACTTGCAGTCGGACGACCCGCAGTTGTGGTGTGGCTTCTCCGAGGCTCTGCGCGCGATTGATTACCAAGCACCCGCGTGGACCATGGCGCTGGTCAGCTCGCTGACCCAAATGACCGAAGTGGAACGTCCGGGGAAGTCTCCCTCAAGCCGTCGTGACTCGGTGGATGGTCGCGAACCTCACCGCCGCCCAGCGATTCCTGAACGTATCCGCCGTCTGATCCCCTTAATCGGAAAGGCCTGGAACCGTGCTTGCTGCACATCGCTGGCCTACCGTGCAATGGTGGCTCACGTGATCGCCGCGGAAACCCGCGTCGTACCCACAACTGGCAGGACCCACTACCTGCGCGTGTGATGGAGTGGGTGGACGAGACGTACGGCAGTCGCGCCAAGAACGAAGGTCATTGCTAAAGAGGCCGTGGAGATGACAGCTCGGCTTCTCTACGGATCGAGACCCAGGTAAAGCAGTCTAATACACCAAGATCTGCACAAAGTCTGTCTACGAGCTACTGCACTTCTGCCTCTGTCGAGCCCTTACCCCGTACTAAACACATTCGGTGGAAGAGGATAGGCTGGGGAGCGAAGCGGTGGGGGACGAAATAGACGCGCGAGCGAGAAACTCTCCGGATGCCCACCTGTTTCTCCTTCCGTCCACTCCCCAAGAGACTATCTCGCCGGCCGAACTGCACCACCGCGTCGGCAACAATTTGTGGGCTTGCAGTCATCTTTGACCTTACGGTCCGGGTCGACCATACAGTCACCCACGGCTCTACAGCCACCATCGATCTTACGGTCCGGGCTGACCATACACCCACGCCACTTCAGCCGAACAACGGTCATGATACGTCTGAAGGTGAACATTCGCTGACCCTTACGGATCCAGTGCGCAGTGCATACCTACGTAGACCTTTAAATGAGATGCTATCAGACTCTATCACGCTAACGAGTTGCCAAGAGTCACTGAAGGACAGCGATGCGACTCAACGCTAGCGGTTTATTATTGTAGTGGCCCCGAATACTGCTCGTCGACATCGACGCGTCCTGTGGTTGGAGAGTCTGTGGCTGCAAGGATGCATGCCAATGCACGTGCGCGTCAAGGGTTATCTCACCAGGCACGCAAGGCCGCACTATTTAAGGCCATGTTGGAAGTAGAAGTCGTTCTGCCGGGCGATGCTTACCCAGCGACCTGCGAGTCCAAAGAAGGAACGGAGTTTCTTTTGAACAAACCACTTCAGCAAGCGCTATCAGAGTACGCTCGCAGTTCGGGAACTTCGCTACAAGCTTTCGTGGAGTTAGTTCGCGGTCAGACGCCGGATGATTATTGCCGAACAAGAATATGGTCCCGGGTGTACTGGAACGAATCTGCAAGGGCTACAAGTACCTCGACAAGCTCCAACAAATAGCCCGCGAAGGTGTCGAGGTGCGTCTCAAACAGGCACCGCCGCACCAGAACCAGAGACCACCAAACCACGGCTGCGCGCGAGATCGCGTCAATATACTACGCAAGAATACCAGAAAAGAGCAAGATGCGTGGAGGTGCCTCGTTCTGGACAAGGATTTACTCGATCAGTGGCCCGAAATTGTGATAAGCCCGTTCGGAGTGGTTGATAAAGGGAGTAAAGATGCTAGCTGCGCCGGTCGTACGATCCAGGACCTGTCGTACCCCGAAGGATCTTCAATCAATGACTGCACGGATCAAGCCACAATTACAAGACCGGACTATACTCATTGTGACGCCGTGGCCAAAGAGATCCTTCGTGCCAAGCAGCATCACCCCGATTCTCCTGTGAACATCATGGCTGGCGACGTCGCAGCTGCATTCCGCAACATCAGCATCCACAGCAAGAGTGTCTATCTATTTGCCGGGCTGATCGAGGAAGACAACGTACTCGTGATCGAACTATCCGCTCCTTTCGGCTGGACCGGTTCCCCGGGCTTCTATGAGATAGTATCTGTGGCTATCTCTCATGTCCATGGCAACCATACGAACGAGGTGTATCCTGGTGGAGTTTTCAACTTTCACTAGGTAGACGACCACATCAATGTGTCCCCGGACATCGGGGCATCCTGCGGTGATATCGACCGTTCTCTTCGCTTTGCTATGGTAGTGGTCCTAGGACCCGACGCCATTAACGACAAGAAGTTTTCATGCTGGAAAACGCGTCAACATGTGCTCAGTATCGAGTTCGATACGGTCAGCGAGACGGTGTCCATGTCAGAAGCAAAAATCATCAAGACTCGCTGCATCGTTGCTTCGGCATTCAGAGCCAACGACATGAACCGCAAGGCATACCGATACTTGTTGGGAAGTCTACGACACGTGGCTACCTGCATCCGCGCTGCCCGGCCGTTCCTCCAGCGTCTGCGCGCTCGCGAAAGTCAGAATCACCGCTTTCAACGTATCCCTGTCACAGACGACATGAAACAAGATCTCATGTGGTGATGGTCTATACTGTAACGGGGTTACACGAAAGTCACGCCCGTGCGTTGACTTTAGAGGTTGCACAAAACTCTTAACTGTGTGTAGAGTTTTGACTCTGTAGCCATTGGCTCTCCACCACTCATTTACATATTCTTAGATTAACTATGCTGTATAGTTTAGTCTATACATTTACAAGCAAGGTCAGATAACAATTCAATTCAGTTCTATTTTGAAGTTAATCTGTGTAGTCCTTGTTTTAAGGGACACTGACTCTGCGAGTCCTACTTACGGGACTGTACTTGGTTCTTGTATAGAACCGAAGGCTGGAAGCCTAAGACACTGACTCGTGGAGTCGTACGTCTTCCTCTGTGCATGTGCACTGCTACGCAGCCCGCTACATATACTGCATACATCTCAACTCAACGGAATTTCACTGGGTTACTTGAACACGATACCATCCCCAGACGTTGTGGTTGAGATGGATGCTTCAGACTTCAGGCTCTGCGCGCTGGATACGTCCGCCACAGGTGCTCTTACGTACCAGTTTTCTTCACATGAGTTGAACCTGATTGCAATGTTCAAGAACGGTGGAGCCAACGGTTTCGATATCAATTTCCGCGAGTTACTATCGTGTGCTGTGCAGTGCATGCCTGGGGACAGCGCTGGTCAGTACACGCATCCCGGGCCGGACTACCTTATCACATCAACTTCCGAATTGACAATACGTCGGCGGTAGCATGGCAAAACAAGCTGGCTTCTCGTAACCCACGCGCCCAATGAGGCGAGGTGGTGGACCTTTTCCGCCCAGGGTGTATAGCGGCCCAGGATATGAAGGCAAATCGAAGTACCCCGGAACCGTGACACCCAGGAATCCAGAAACTCAGGATCCCGGGAAGAGTTCCGGGTTGGTGTGTACCTAGTGCAATCCCTAGAGGTTCGATTAACCTCGGGGCACCGTCCACCGCCGTCGACTGTTGGGGAAGGTTATGTACTTGAGCTACTTGGACCGACGTAAATCCAGAAACCCAGAAGCCTAGCAAGCTCCGAGAGACACCCAGGTCGAAGATCCAGGAACTCGGAAACTCAGCAACTCAGCAACTCGGGAATCCGGACTCCAGTATCCAGAAAGTCGGAGATCCACGTGCAATTCCAATAGAAACACAGTAGTAATAACAAAATTCAGAGTTCCACTTGACTTATATCCAGCTCCTTGTTCTTTAAGGCCGACGAGAGGGCCTCAGTCGATATCAGTTGGGCCTACACTCAGAGAACCGACAAACTCCGAGCGCCCGACGTTACGCGCACCACCCTTTAACAGGGACAATCCACTTGCAGGTTCACACTTGTACCACGCTTCACACATCAGTCATCACTCAGGCTTCGGGACTCCGACCGCAGAACCGGGAATCCGGAAACTCAGGAATATGAAATGAGCGAGAGCAAGATCTCCCACCCAACTAACACACGAAATAAGTGGGAGGATCTGCTCCTCGACGCTGCACGCCCAGGACCCCTGTGGAGAAGCGGCCTGGAGAAAACGCGACTGTTGAGTGATGGGTAGTCACGCGAAGGGACGCCCACTGGATTCTTCCTGATATGGGTTCAGATCTGGCTTTCACTCACGGACCGCGATCAGGAATGGTTACCAACATTCAGCGAATCATCATACAGCGATGGCGATCATGAACGGCGACCATCACTCATCGACTGCGATCACCAATGGTGTATGATGGAACTCAGGTCGGGACATGATGTGACGGAGTTTCACCCACATGGAGGCCTAAGTGCGGCCAGTTTCAGGCGGGATGCGAAGGGAATGAATCAAGTAAGACGCAAGGCCACGTAGGAACGATGTAGGGTACAGGATAGGCAAGGCAAGGAGGAAGCATAAGGAACAAACAGAGAGTCGATTTTGCCTTCTAGTACACAAGCGGTCATCGGGGCACGGGAAGTATATTGGCCCACCCCTCGCTGTTGCTAAGGCCCCGGAGATTTGTGGCCGGTGATCACCCTCAACCCCCAACCCCCGCTACAGGAAGCGGTCAAGCGCTCGCAAGAGCCCCATTGGAAAGGACAAACCCCTGGGTACACACCCAACCAAGGCAACCCCGTCAACCCCGACCTCGAGCTACTCGGTCGGAGCTGACACCCCACCGCCGGCGGCTGCGTGAAGAGTTTCCGCGCAGTTTCCAACAGTCTCGTGCCGCGCCAAGGCGGTTCATCTTGCAACAACTGCACATCCTCTCGAGTTTCCCGAGGAGCAGAGCTGGCCCAACCGACGGGTACACAAGGTGAGAAGACTTCAGCATCCCCTTCACGGACGATCGGAGTACCCCTCCGTTAGTCGGTAGTCTGGGCGCCGTGTGCTAGCTGATCGCAGACGATTTCGTGATTGCGCTTCGCCACACCCCCACCCAACTAAACTTGACACAGGTCGAGTTCCACGGGCGGCGAGCGGAGGCTGCCGTCAGTGATGCTTGGTCCGCAGCTATAGACGACCTTGACCCACGCACGCTCCAGTGTCGGGCGCGTCGATGTGGCGTCTTGTACGGAGGAGCAGTGAAGGCGACCGAAGACACGAAGACCGCGGCGACTTGTGCTTTTCCAGGCAAATAGAACTCTGATTAACGTTAAAACATCGCACTTCTAGCAGTATCTTGTACCTAATTCTCTGCATGGTGGATTTCTTGTACTTGGTCTTTGTATAACTTCTGGCACGGCGCGTCGCCAGCCACTCACTTGTGGGCGACCTTTGGCAGCGGTGCCCTTTCGAGCAAAGATCCCAAATGACCCTTGGCGGCAGGTGACCCTTCGGCAAAGATCTCAAAAGATCTCGGGCGACCCTTCGCAGTGGCAATCCAGGAACTCGGAAACTCAGAAAAGTAAAGTCGACTTCTCAGAATTTCACCTGTGCTACGGTACTTGGAATCGTATATCCGGGTTTCCACTGTGAACTCGGAAACTCGGAAAGTCGGAATCTTAGAGAGCTGGGATCCGGGATCGGACATCCTGGACTTTAGAGTAGCTTCGTCATCGGGGACTCAACACCATATGGAACACCATTTCTGGATATCGGGAATCTCGGGATTATCGGGCCGAATCTCAGGAATAATCGACTGAGACTCGGGATCGCGTAAGATCTCAGGATTAGACTCTGGGTATATTGGGCTGTAGCTCCGTTGGGGACATTGTCGGGCTCACGGCAAGACGCTACCGGATACGTTCACGGTAGATATTTGATCACATACAAATTCGTCGTGGTAACTTGCCCAAGGGTCGCCAGGGCCCGGGACAGAGTGCATTCAGCACTTCCCAGTCCAGACCACCCGACGCCCAACTACTCGCAACCCAACAACAGTCTCATCCTCCACCAATCCACGCCGCACTGGCTCTCCAATATCGACCAGTAGAATCGCGACTTCCATAATATATTCCACATTCCGAAAATTTAACGAGCGCATCGTGTCACCAAGTTCTCATTCGGCTCCTCGGGTGGTGGGAAACCGAGTTCCACCTTCGGTTCTCCCCTGTCATATCGCCGGAGCAGACAACGCCCGCGCCGACGCCGACTCCCGCATCTCAGCTAACCCAACTTACGTCAAGCTGTTTGCGTCTCTAACGCCTAGCTGGTCGCAGGTCTCCCCAGTGGTGGATGTCCAGGGTCTAACCAATATCTGGCGGCGTATCTCCGGGCGCACTCCGTTGCCGACTCCACGTTTGATCAATACAGCAGAGCGATGACTAAATGGTCCGTGTGGACATCACGACGCGGGATCCCAAGATGGCTTTCTGGAGTATCTCTCCTTGACCGAGTGCAGCATATATTGGACTTCATTCTCCACGGTTTTCAGTTTGGATTTGGGTTTGGAGGCCCGATCCGCAGCGATTCTATCATGGGCGTTCTACAAGGCGTTCGTCATTTCTTCGCCGCAGCGGGCCTCGAATTCCCGCTAGCACACCCGCACATCCGCATGCTGCTCAAAGGCATCATTCGCCTTGATTCGCCGCCACAACGCAAGGCTCCCGTGTCTCTCGAGTTGCTGGAAGCCTGCCTTCGCAACCTTGACCTGTCTGATCCCTCTGCGCAAGCCCTCTGGGGTTATGTGCCTGGCGTTTTTCTTTCTGCTGAGGCGGTCAGAAATGGTGGCGATCACCAGCAAGACGTTCAAGTGGTTTGCTGTACGCGCTTAAGATATCGTGATTTTGGATGCGGATGGAAGGGCGACATCTTGCCCACAGCAGGCTCATTCCGTATGTCTACGTCTTATTGGGTCCAAGACGAACCAAGACGGCACTCCTACGTCACGAATACTGTCCCGATCGGGGCACCCATTCCTCTGTCCCGTATTCGGTGCCCTGATCCTTCTTTAGGCGCGCTCGGGCCTTCCCATCGGTATTCCAGCGACGGTCTACATGTCAAGATGGGGTACACCAGCGTGTGTCACGACGGCTGACGTGGGGGAGCCATCAAACGCGCTGCGGCCACCATTGGCCAGGATCCTCGCCAGTTTAGCGCCCACTCCCTCCGCTCTGGTGGAGCTACACACATGTACCGGTCGGGAGCAGATGCACTGACTATACAGTTCCACGGGCGATGGGTTTCCGACGCGTTCAAGACATACACCAGGCTCTGCAAGGAGTCAGTCGCCACGCTCGCTGCGGACATGGTAGCTGGATCCCGGGAGGACTTAACGCTGCACTTATGGAGCATATTCTATGACCATTGTCTTGGGGGCTCCGCTCTCCTCGTCCCTTATCGGATTGAGCTGACGGTCATTTGCATAAGCTCCATTGATGCCACGGATTTTCTCACGGTACTAACAACTTAGGCTACCAACTTGTGTCCCGCACCGCGGCGCGTGGATCAAGCAACAGGATACCTCAACCGTGGCCCAGGGAACCCCACCGTTCCGTGGAACGGTTCAGCTTTCAGTCGAGCAGGTGCCCGAGAGGACTGCAGCAGCTGATTCCTGGCGTAGCCAAGGAGGTGGACGCTTGTAAGGACCAGGTGAAGGTCCAAGTGGACAGAGAATCTATGTATTGGCGGCAGGCGCAGTGAGCATGGCGGCTGGAGCAAGGTATGAGCCAGAGAATCAAGTAGCCCGCCCTCGCAAGCTGCACCGAGCCGACCCTAGTTGTGCATTTCCCTACGGCCCCCAAGTCGGCTTTGAAGAGCGTTTGAGTATCGAAGACCAAGACCTATAAGGACAAGAAGAAGGTTTTAAAGTCTAACTAAGAAGGTTTTCATTTACTCGAGCGTTCCTATCGACCGTTCTTGGAGGCTACCGGTGACTAGTGTTCCTAATCCCCTCTCACCAAACGCGACAGACAGCTACCCGACCCGCGTAGGGGACCCACAGTGCACGACAGTTTGGTGGAGAAGCAGGGTAGCTTCTAGTTGAGGAGAGAGGAGAAAGGCACGAGTGTGCCGAAGAACGGTTGGAGTTGGAGAACGTGGGGAGTATCTTCACGATGGACCCGCGAGGCGAGGAACCGTCTGAGTCGAGTGACGACGAGCAAGTAGCGCACGTCGAAGTCGAGACGGTCGGCACCCCGCAAGGAACGGCTACGTCTAATGCTGGGCCAGTCGTCGAGGCTCTAAACGACATGCGAGCTGGCGACCTGGAACGGTTACGCACGGTCCTCATCACCCAAGGCGTCCCCGAGGAGGAGCTAGTAACGGTGGCGGAAGTCCGTGCCAGGAACAGCGGGGTATTGCCCGACATTCCTGCCGACTTCCTTGCGGCCGCCGAGAGAGGAGAGTTTGACGAAGGCTTCTCGGGGACGAAGTTGACGTTGAGCCGGGACAAAGGCCGTCAATTGTCACCTCGCCAGCTGGTCGAAGATGGCTCGGCAGGAACATCCGAGCAATCCTCTCTAGGGAAGGGTTCCCACTCCACTCTGAGGAGCGAGACGATGACTGGCGCCGTAGAGCGCGTGCCCGCCGGGAACGCTCCCCGGGTCCAGCCGCAGTGGCAGTGGCGTCTTCGACTGAGGAACCGTCCCCGTCCCCAGCTCCTCCAGCGATGAACGTGGATCGGATGAGCACTGGGCACGGCCAGGGAACGGTGGGCGCCGTGTCAAGCGTGGCGACGACTGCGGCCCCAATGACGGCGGCGCCGTCGGCGGCACCAGCGATTGTGGAGAGAACGGAGTCTGTCGGTGTGGAACAGTCAGGGAGTCCGGCGCGACTGTTACACAATGCGGGTGGTACCACCTATCCATATGGAGCGGTACCTCCGCCGACCCCCAGTCGAGTGCTCCTGCGTCGACGCCTCGTGGAGCGATCGCTAGCTATGGCGGCTGGACTCTATCAGGTAGTGCCGGCGGCTTGGCGTTCACGCAACCGTTCCTGAGGACGACGCTCGGTGCGGCCGCTTCAAGCAGTCCGCTTCCGCAAGGCAGTCTGCCGTCGCAAGGTTACAATGGCTACCAAGGCTATCAACAACCGCCCCGAGCACGGCGAGTGTGACTTTTGGTTGGGGAACGGCGTCTCAAGCGCCCGCTGCCAGTCCGCAGCCCGCCTCAGTAACGCCAAACCAGCCGGAACCTGCTGCGAGTCAAGCGTGGACTCAACCTCCGACTCGTACGACCGTGCCGGCGAGCACTGCGACGTCTATTCCAGCTTCGAGACTGTTCTCGGCCAGCGAGCTGGCTGCGCTGTCGGCCTGGTGGCCTAGGCGGCATGTACCGACGTCGACCGTTCCTGCATCGCCCCCGGTTCCGACCGTCTCGAACGCTCCTCCCATGGGGTACGGAGGAGGTTTGCCAAATACCGGGCTGCTGCCGCCGCCCCCGAACCATTCCTATGGTGCGTGGGGAACGAGTGTTCCAACCGGGCAGCCTGCAGCGCCGACCGTTGCGCGCGTCCACTTGAGTCCTTCTATCAAGAATGCAGTGGACCTCATAAATCCTTTCTACTCGGATGGCTCCACAGTCGAGAAGGCGAGAGCGTTCTGGGCCGAGTTTGAAAGAATCACCCGTGGGATGGATGACGACCTGCGGATGACTGTGTTCAGGCGCTGCGTAAAGGGCAAGACTGGTGAGGACTGGTGGGCACACTCACGCATCGTGAACTTCGAGACGCTGAGGATCCGTTTCCACAACCGATTCCTGTGTATTTCACCTCCTCAAAAGATGGAACGGTTGAAGAATACCAAGCGTTCTCGGGGTGAATCCGTAGAAGAGTGGGCTGATCGCATCCGTGACTTGTGTGACGAGGCCAGCATTCTCGACTCTCTCGTGCGTTACCAGTACTTCCTAGCAGGGATACGGAACAGTGTGTGGACGGCTGCGCTCCAAACTACAATGGTGACTTCGATCAAGGAAGCAGTCATGATTCTACTGTTCAAGAACATGCAGATACCTGTTGAGCGTGATGAAGACTTCGCTGGTGATGTCGGGAACGGTGGTCAGTCTTCACAGTCCCAGATGATGGACATGATGCAGCAGATGCAGTCCATGCTGGCGCAACAACAGCAAATGTTGCAAGCTCCAAGGTCTCCGCGGAACCGTTCTACAGTGGCTCCGGTGCAAACCGCGCCAGTGAACGCTGGAGCGCAGAACACTCGATTCCAGGGGATCCGTCAGGCCGCGGACCGGTACACCCAAGAGGGAGACATCGTGTGTGGGCGTTGTGACCGCCGTGGTCACGGCCGTGATACGTGCACTCGTAGGAACGGTGTCTGTCGTCGGTGCGGCGTACTGGGTCATTACTCCATGGAGTGTACCGCTTCTCGGAACGGTGGATCTGGTGGAGGCCAGGGGCGTCGCGATCGCTGCGGGTTCTGTCAGAGCGAGGACCATTCTATGGCAAACTGTCCGCTCGTCCAAGTTTTACTCGGTATGGCGCAGCGGGAAGCGAGAACTGTGGCTGCTCCTGCTAGTTCTGCTCCGGCGACCGCTCCTGCCCGTCAATAGGGAGGACAGGGGAGGGGAAGGAGAGCGTCGCTCCCTCCCCTTGTCTGGCAGGCGGCGTAGTGAGGAGCACCGGAGAGGCCCGTGAAGGAGTGCAAACGAGAACGGTGGCTCCGGTGATAGCGGCGGGGACGAACCAAGTTGGTGGCGTTCCTGTCGACGACCGAGAGAACAGTGGAACAGTGAAAAGGCAAGCAAGTGATCGTGTGAGGGTGAGCACAGTCGAGATTGTGCTGCCCGTCGAGAAGGTGAAGACGAGTGAAGTGAAAACGAGTAAAGTCGCGGGGACAGCGACGTCGGCCAAGTCCGGGCCGTCAGAGAACAAGGACAAAGTGAAAAGAACGGCCAGTTGCGCCGAGTACCGGAGAATATTGGGCAGGGTGATCCCAAGAAGAAGAAATGTCGATCGTCAGGGAAGAACGGTCGTATGGTAAACACGGGAACGGTAGGGGATCCGTTACCCGACGCTGGAACGGGGGCTACCAAGTGTCAAGGAACCATTTTTCCTTCGGCAGCTCCGTTGCTAGCAAACATTCAGGCCAGCGAGGCGAAGCCGCTCGCGTCTGAGCGGAGGAATGGTCAGGTGAAGACTTCGGGGTCGAGTGTCGACGCGAATTTAACGGCATCGTCAGAGTCAAAACCGGACCTCGGCAAAGGGACGAGAACGGTGAGCAAAGAGGGTTCGGTGGTGTTGCCCGAGTTGGGGAGAGACTCAGAGGAAATGGCCAGGGATTCGGCCGAAGAAGAAACGCCGAGAATTCGGTGTGAAGTAGAGAAGGACGTGGAACGGAACGGTGAGGCAAAGCCGTGTCCATCCATCGAGGACCACGCTCCATTGTTCACGGATGAAGAACTGGACGCGTGGGAGCAGGGTGAAGAAGGTCCCGCTGAGGAAGAACCTGAGGAGTACGACAAAGAGATCGAGGAACGGTTATACCCGCTCGACGAGGTCGCACTCAAACGCCGAATGAAGGAGAACGCAGAACGCTTGAAGCCGCCGAGTACGGTCGAGTTGAGTGAGATCCTCGGGATCTCCGAGGACGTGTTGGAGCGCACAAGGAACGCTTCACCGGGGAACAGTCGACGCCGGAGTATTGGTTGACTTGGTTCGACGAGACTCTGGCACAGAGCGAAGAGGCCAAGAGAGCGAACCGCGACTTCCGGAAGGCAGTGGAGTCTGTAGCGAAGCCTGTGTTGGCGGTCAAAGCGAGAACTGTGTGTGAGGATCCGCCAGCACCGGGGCTGGATCTAGACCCTGGGGAAGTAGAGATTAAAAACGTTCCAAGGTGACCGTTCCAGTAGACGAAGACACGGTGCGAGAGAACTTACTGGTGCCGTTGGACAATGAAGTTGTCGTCGCTTGCGTGGCCGGAATTGGTCGTGCGGAGCTCGGACGCGACAAGAAGTGGCGCTCGCTAGCGCGCCAACTGGTGTATGATCTCGTTTGCGAAGGCGCCGCCGCCAGGCGCGCGGCAGAGCCTGTAGACCCTCCGGACGACGGTGTACCCCGGAGCGAGGCAAGGTAGAAGTTGCCGCCTTCGACGAGGCGCGCGCGCGAGAACTGCTGGCTCGGGCTGGCTTAGTTATGGGAGACGAGGTGCTAGGACAGGTCTTGGACCGAGCGCGACAGGTGTACGAGATAACGGCCCCGATGATCGTCACCAAAATCCTCCGAAGAAACGGTTCTCGAGGACGGCGTGCATCTTCACAGTCGCGTATGGCGTCGACCCTTACGTCTCCACAGTCTCGTAGGAGTCAACCCTTACATCTCCACAATCACGTATGGCGCCGACCAAGAGAGTGACTTTCGACCGTCCACCGCGGGTGACTGAGTCGGAACCGTTGAGCGACCGGGGACCGTTCCCTGAAGTTGAGGACGACCCCTACCTCTACCTGGAAAAGGTGGAGCGAGAGCTCGAGCAGCCGCGTCCTCGTAGGGCTGGACTGTGTGAAGTCGGCGATCCGGTTGACCAAGACGATGCCGAGAACGGTCCAAGCGTTGTTCCGGGTGGTAAGAGAGTGATCTGCTCCATCCAGTACGCCTGCGTCGACGGGGTTGAGGCAGTGTCGGCAGGGTTTATTGAAGACACGCCCGCGAAAATGCTTGCAGACACTGGTGCTATAGTGAGTCTGGTGGATCGAAAAGTGCTAAAACGCTTGGGGCGTGCTTCGGCCCCGTTGCGACCGTACCAAGGGAATTTGAACGGCGTTGCAGGGTCACCTTTGAAGGTTCGAGGTGTTATCGACCTTCTCATTCGGCTGGGATCACTGGAGAAGTTACTCCCGTTCGTGGTTGCAGAGGACTTGCACATCGACACTGTTCTTGGAACGGATACGCTAGCGGCGTTTCGTGCAGTAGTAGACATTGAGGACCGGACAATGACGCTCAAGGACACAGGCGAAGTGTTCCAGTTAGGAGTCACGCGCGTCGAGGAGACGTACACCTCGAGAGTTTCGAGCTCGATCCGTCTGGTACCCGGCGGTCAAGCTCTGGTGGTGGCGGATGTCCCCTCCGCGGTGACTGACAAAGCAACGGTCCTCGTCGAAGGTTTAGCTACACTAGATCCGACTGTGCGAGTCGCGAGAACACTCTGTACTGTTACCCAGGGAAAGGTGCTTGTGGAAGTTTGCAACGCCTCAGCAGAAGAAGTAGTGCTAGAACGAGGTACGAGAGTGGCCGGTGTGACCGTGGTTCCCGAGTCCGCTTTCGAAATTGAGCGTTCCGAGGATGGTAAGAAGACAGCAGCAGGCGGAGTGTCAGTCAGTGAAGTTATTGGAGCAGTGGGAGCTCCTGCTCGTCAGAACGGTCCTCAACAACGAATGCCAGGCCTCGAAATGAACGATGAGAACGGTCTGGAAGTTGATTTTACCGGTTCCAAGTTGAGCGAAGAACAGCAACGGTTGCTGACAGCGGAATTGAACACTTTCAAGGACTTGTTCGTCGAGACTTCGAAGAGACCAGGAAGAACGGATCTGTTGGAGTTCTCGATCGACACTGGTGACCATTCCCCTCTGAAACAGCGACCGTACCGAGTATCGCAGGCAGAAGGTGAAGTTATGGAAGCCGAGATCCAGCAATATCTGGATCTGGGGCTGATCAGACCGTCCGTGAGTCCATGGGCTAGTCCCGTGCTGATGATCAGGAAACCGGACGGCGGAATCCGTTTCTGCATTGATTACCGTCGCCTGAACGCTGTAACGGTAAAGGATTGTTACCCCATGCCTTTAATTGATGACATATTGGATGTGTTGGGGAACGCTAAACTGTTCTCAACCATGGACATCGCCTCTGGTTACTGGAACGTTCCGATGGCAAAGAATAGTGTGGAGAAGACAGCGTTCACGAGTAAATTTGGACTGTTCGAGTGGTTGGTGATGCCTTTCGGCCTGTGCAACGCTGTACCGGCATTTGAACGCTTGATGGAGAACGTTTTAGTGGATCTTAAGTGGAGAACATGCTTAGTTTATCTCGATGACTGTGTCGTGTTCAGCGAAGATTTCCCTACACACCTCATTCGACTTCGTCAAGTCTTGGAACGGTTCCGTGCGGCGGGTTTCAAGCTAAAGATGAAGAAATGTCACTGGGGAGGGACCAGGTAGCGTTCCTCGGTCATATCGTGACGCCTTCAGGAATTTTGCCAAACCCGGAGAAGGTCAAAGCAGTGCTGAACGTCCAACGACCTCATGATTTGCACACAGTGCGAGCGTTCCTGGGCCTGACAAGCTACTTCCGTAGATACATCCCAGGATATGCCGCCATCTCGGCGCCTATCGAAAGACTGAAACAAAACGGTGTGGGATTCCAGTGGACGGAGGACTGTGAGTCAGCGTTCCGGCAGCTGAAGCGACGGCTGATGAAACCACCGATCCTCGTATATCCCGACTTCACGAAGCGCTTCAAGCTGTTCGTAGACTCTTCGCATTTGGCGGTCGGAGCCTGCCTTATGCAGGAGGTGGACAGTAACGATCGTGCCATTGCGTATGCGAGTAAGCTGCTAATAGGTTCTCAGCGAAACTGGATCTCCAAGGTGAACGGAACGTCCGAGATTGAGTGCTGGGGAATTGTTTGGGCGACTCGTAAGTTTAGGTGCTACCTTGACCGTCGGGAGTTCGATCTATATACTGATCACAAGGCCCTCACATGGGTGTTCAGCCCTAACAACCGTACAGACAACGCTAAGTTAGCACGGTGGGCAATGGAGTTGTCACAGCTTCGATTCCGTGTGTTCCACAAGCCAGGAACGGCCATGGGGCACGCCGACGGATTGTCGCGATTGTATACGGCTACAGTGAACGCTGTCACTATGCAGGATCTATTGAATGAAGTCGACTCTCCCGAAGAACAGAGTTTCGATCGAGTCGGGGAGAGTGGAACACTCCGAGGGAACGGTTCCGAACGCAGTGAGAGCGAGCTAACGGAGGCGGTGGAAGTAGAGAACAGTGATGGGACGGAAGCGCCACCACCACCGCCGCAAGAGGAACAAGAAGATGAAGAGCAGAAGGATCCAAGCAATGTATTGCCCTCGCCAATAGACCAGTTCGGATTAGATCGTGAAAAGTTTGTGGATGAACAACAGAGAACGCCATGGATACAGGCGCTGGTAGCATTCTTGCGTGATGGAGCTCTGGCATTGGACGCACAGCTACGCGCAAGAACACTCCAAATGGCACCGCATTACACTGTGGAGAACGGTGCCCTGATGAGGAAGGTGCACTTAAAGGCCGCTGGAGGCCATGCTCGGTCCATAACCGTTCCTGTTATCCCCGTTGACTTCATAGAAACTGTTTTACACTACTGCCACACGGATGTGTTCGCGGCACACGTGGGACAGAAGAAAACGCTCGATAAGGTTAGGAAACACGCGTACTGGCACGGATGGAAGCGCGATGTGACCGAGTATGTCCGTTCTTGCCAAGTGTGCGGGAGTGGAAAGGGGCACCGGCCCTGGCGTAACGGTCTCATGCAGCGAATGCCAGTGCAACAACTCGGAGGGCCCTTCTCTCTGCTAGTAGTAGATGCAGTTGGACCGTTGAAGGAAACTCCGAGAGGCAACAAGTTCATCCTAGTGTTCGTGGACTATTTCACCAGGTGGGCCGAAGCGTTCGCAGTCGCTGCACTGGACACCATTACCTTTGTTGAGGTGATGATTGATGGGGTCATTTCCCGACATGGAGTGCCGGAGCGTTTGCTGAGCGACCGTGGCTCGAACTTTACGTCCGAGCTGGCACGGTCCCTGTACACCACGCTTGGAATTAAGAAGTACTTTGGCTCAGCATACCATCCTCAGACGCAAGGACTAGTGGAACGGTTCAATGGGACGCTGATAGGTATGCTGAAGATGTATGTTGGCGAAACACAACAGGACTGGGATCTCTACTTACAGAGAGTTCTGTTCGCATACCGTACCTCCTACCATGAAGCTTTGGGTGACTCACCGTTCTTCTCACTTTACGGACGAGAACCAGTATTGCCCTTGGATTTAGCGTTCCTAAACACTTCGAAGGATTGGCGGAGTAACGAGGTAGCTGATTATCGACGGAAATTATACCTATCTCTTCGGGATTCACGACGACTAGTAGAGCGGCAACTGATTAAAGCTCAAGATCGACATGAGAGACGCTTGGAACAACAGGTCTCCGTGGCGTTTGCGGTAGGTGATCCCGTGTGGGTGTACCAGTTCTTTCGAGCAAAGAGAGGAACGAGGACGTCAAAGAAGTTAGCTTTTGCCTGGCATGGACCTTACCGTGTCGTAGGAACGGTCAACGAGAACGCTTACCGAATAGCGATTCCCAGTCACCCGGACCGTGTTGTAACTGTCAATGTGAACAGGCTAAAGCGGTTCCGGGGACTTTGGAGCCGACCATTCCCTACAGAAGTCCCGGAAGGGGTGGAGACCGATCCAGGGAGTGATGGCGCCGGCCCTCTGATCGAGCAGGACTTGCCTGGAACGAGTTTCATCGAGAGACGTACAATTGGAGACGAAGAAACTGCGTTCACAAACGCCAGCCTCCCGGTAGTTGATATTCTGGCGAAGCGCCGAGTGCGCCGAGAAAAACAATACTTAGTTCTGCTGGCGACGTACGAAACTCGGTGGATCGCTGCCTCCGCCCTTAGCCCTACCTTCGACGTGATGATACGGGTCTTTGAGAACGCTGAGCGCAGCGAGAGCGGTCTGCCGGAACTGCGGCGAAGTGTTCGGCTGGCTGATGCAAATATTGCCGCCGAAGACAACGACATACTGTTCTAGGAACAGTTGTCGTCAAGGTCTCTTACTGGAGAACTACTGTAAGCGTGGATAAGACGCACCGGTGGAGGCTTACTTACATATTGTATATGATTGATGCTTTATATTTTCGTGTGACTCGAGGAGAACAAATCGAACGGATGTATAACGAGGCCGGAACGGATCACATGGTGCTTGTTAAGATTGGTAAGAGGAACGCTACGAGATGAAAGTTTTGCGTGGCCTGGAGGATGGGTTGCTTCGCCGAATCGAGAATGGCGGCCTTGGAACGGTTGCCGATCACGAGGACTTGGCCTTCGACTTGGGCGAGGGCTTCGGCTTGGAGGATTTGTCTTTGGAGGGCGCTAATTTGTCATCGTTGGGGCTCGACTGTCCCTTGCCGTGATCGCTGTCGGGGTGGTGCTCCCCTCGTTTAGGTTCGTGACCGGCCTTCGAGTCCCCTCCGCCGTCGTCGTCGCCGCCTGCCTGGCCGTCTTTTCCTGCTTCCTTGGGGTCGTCGTCATCGCCTTCATCGGCTTCGTCGTCGTCACCGAAGAGCTCTTGCTGAGCGACCTCGCTTGCGGAGTCGTCGTTAGGCTTATCGTCCTCGTCTTCATCCTCGATGTCGCCGTCGTCGGGAACGGTCGTCGATGGAAGGATCTCCCAGTCAAAGTCGGCCCGCCCACCGTTCTTGGGAGCGAGGGCTGCGAAGGAACCGTCCTTGCGCTTGAAGATCGAGTAACCGGGGTCTTACGCTCGTTCTCGTCGAACTGATGGACCTTCGGCTTGTAGACCTTGTCCTCGACCTTCACGCGCCCGATGCGGTCATTCGTGAGGAGCTTCTGGGCTATCTCATCGTCAATCCAAGCAGACGGATGCTCCTTGTGGGCTTCCAAGTCGAGGCGGGCTCGAGCCAGGGCACGATCAGAAAGCCGGTCGTCGACGCCCGTGTCCGGGTCCAGTGCTCTCGAAACAGACAACAGAGACGGAACGCTTGAAAACCCGTCCGAG
This sequence comes from Phytophthora quininea, assembly GCA_011947345.1. Lineage (NCBI taxonomy): Eukaryota > Oomycota > Peronosporomycetes > Peronosporales > Peronosporaceae > Phytophthora > Phytophthora quininea. Next base: position 105,953 of record JAAVTG010000217.1, on the reverse strand, counting down.
TCGATCTTCTTGGGGTCCAAGGCGCCCTCGATCTTGGCAAGGTAGCGAGGCTCCGCCGTAGTGTACAGCACGGCCAGGTCCAACGCGGGGTCGCCCTTGAACTCCTTCGACTTGGCCGCGACACTGCGTTTACCTGGTTTCCCACCAAGCCACATCAGCTGATCGTTCCCCTCTTCGAGCAGGCGCAGGAACGCGAACAGTCCCCAAGTCTCTACGCAGAGACTGATGAAGCGGAGGCGAGCTCGTCTCACATTCATCTTCTGCTTACGGAACGCTCCCTGGGCCTCCTTGGCGAGAGGCGGGTGAAGAGAACACTGCCAGAAGACGGCGCGATTCTTGTTCCAAAAGCGCCAGTGTTCCAAGTACACCTCCGGGTAAGCAGCGGGATCATACCAGAGCTCCACACCGTTCCACGGGTACGCCAACTGGTACGGAAGGCGCTTCTTAGCGCGGGCCTTCTCGAAGACGGTCTTCAGATCGCCGCTGATCTTCGGGTCGACGTTAAAAGGCAACTCGAACCCGAAGGTGGCTTTGTCGGCAGCAACAACAGTGTCCGCCGAGGTCTTCCGCTTCTTGGCCGGTGGTGCGAGGCCTTCAGTCTGGTCAAAGTCGTCCGGGACGTCGAAGTCGGGGTGCCGCTCAAACTTGCGGCGATACGAGGACTCGGCGGGCGGTGGGACCAAAGTGATCGGACCGTTCCAAAGCCCATCGGTGCTCTCGAAGTCCAGGACGGCCTTAGCTAAGGCGTCGGCCGTCCCGAGCCCTGTGGAACTAGCGTTCTCAAAGAAGACACAGCGAAGCGACTCCCAGAACTGCTGCTGTGCCGCCCGCACCCCTCTCGCCTCGTCCTCCTCCTCGCGACGGCGTTTGCCCTTGGCAGTGGCCTTGGAGCGCGCGGGAGACTTAGCTGGCGCTGACTTCTTCGCCATCTTGGTTGTGAGCTCGAGAGACAGGGGAATAGTGGGGATCGTAGTGGGCGACAAGACTGACTGAAAGATGGGAACGGACTACTACTGGAAAGAGCAGCCAAGGGCGTGACTTTCACTTAGCGAAACAAGTTAGGAGAGAGGCCAGGGTGGTAATGGAGCCACCTTCTGCTCCGACGTCGCCGCTGGAGCAACTCCTGGTACCTGAGTCACTGCTGGATCGGGCCCGTCGGCCCGAGTTGTACCCCGTGTATGCCGTGCTGGTAGGTGGAACGGTCCTCGTGTGGGTGACTACTGCTCCTCTACGCAACATCGGACTACGAGTAGTGTCGAACACCGTTGCTGTTGGAACGCTTCACATGCAGCTGGCGGCCAGGATCTTGGAAGGCTACATCTGTGTTGCGAAGGACGAGGGCATCAGAGAGTTGCCGCCAGGAGACTACCTATGGACGCTCTTCGATGCTGCGTTCTCGGTACCGATGGAAGTCGTTGACGCTGGACTGGACGACTACGGTTTGTATGGAGTACTAGCATACAAGTATTGGGATCTGCTTCACGAATTCTGGTGCATTTACCTGCCCGACACGGTTCAAGCGTTGTGGGGCTCGTCATTGCGATACGGGCGTGGAACACTCCGGGCCACGGTAGCGTCTTACAGACGCGCTGAAGGCATGGTCTTAGGAGCGTTCTGGCTGGTGGCCTTAGTCTGTGCGGTCGTCTTTTACCTACCCTTGACCGTTCTACGTGTACTAGAAGTTGTGCTCCGTGGATGGCAAGGTGCTCTGCTCGTGCTGTTCGGTCTGAATGTGCTCAGTCGAGTGTTCGAGTGGGGCTCGTGGGTGCAGGACGTCACAGCAATCGGCGTCCTGGTCGTGGTGGGATTGTACTGGCTGGCACAGGTCGGTGTCTTCCAGGAACTGCGGCAGATGTCACCCGACAATGTAGCTAGCCGTGGCTGGAGTCACATTCGCGCAGGTTTCGACCATAGAGCAGCAGGCGAAGCTGCCATTTCGAGCGGACTGGAACAGTCGACCGTGCCGTGTCGATCAGCAAGGACTAGTGCAAGGGCGAGTGGAAGGAAGAACGGTCGACGAGCGACTGCCAGAGTCCCTGCCCCTTCGGTAAGGACGGCTCCAGTGATGCGAGAAATGAGGTCGCCCGTGGCAATCCAGGCGGAGTTGCGTCGATCTCGACAGGTTGTGCAGGAGCTGGAACGTGAATACTCGAGCAACACTGAGGTTCTGCGGGGACGTCAGAACCCGAGTCGGGAGGATGTCCCGCACCGCGGCGCGTGGATCAAGCAACAGGATACCTCAACCGTGGCCCAGGGAACCCCACCGTTCCGTGGAACGGTTCAGCTTTCAGTCGAGCAGGTGCCCGAGAGGACTGCAGCAGCTGATTCCTGGCGTAGCCAAGGAGGTGGACGCTTGTAAGGACCAGGTGAAGGTCCAAGTGGACAGAGAATCTATGTATTGGCGGCAGGCGCAGTGAGCATGGCGGCTGGAGCAAGGTATGAGCCAGAGAATCAAGTAGCCCGCCCTCGCAAGCTGCACCGAGCCGACCCTAGTTGTGCATTTCCCCTACGGCCCCCAAGTCGGCTTTGAAGAGCGTTTGAGTATCGAAGACCAAGACCTATAAGGACAAGAAGAAGGTTTTAAAGTCTAACTAAGAAGGTTTTCATTTACTCGAGCGTTCCTATCGACCGTTCTTGGAGGCTACCGGTGACTAGTGTTCCTAATCCCCTCTCACCAAACGCGACAGACAGCTACCCGACCCGCGTAGGGGACCCACAGTGCGCGACACTTGGTAGTGGAAAAGTTATAGCAACCACATTCTTTTTGACAACCTTAACACTAACAGACTCTTTATTTGTTTAGAGAGCCTAGTTGTTACAACAGCCATTGGGAAACGGGAGGTGCATTGCTCTTCTAGCACTTATAAATGTCATGATTTGGATTGGATGTGCACGTATTTGTTTTATTCCACGAATCAATTGCCGTGTAGGCATTTAATGCACGTTGCACAAAGAGGCCATGGAGTTAAAGTTTCCCCGCGCCAACGACCACTAAACGGTAGTGCATTCAACAAGCTTAAACGTTGGTGAAAGATGTTGAGTTAGCTACCGATAAATTGGGGTCGTTTGTTCAAATGGTAAATTTAAGGTCGCCGAAAACAAGGTTGGCGAATAACGACCTTGCGGATTCACCAGTTGATACTGCGCAAACAATGAAGGAGAAACAAGTTGTGAATGTGCGTCTTCGCCGCAACGAGCGAGCAAATCTTGTAGTGATGTCATCGGTTGAAAAGTATACCTACGCGAAACCTACGATGGAACCATTGCTGGAACATTTGTCGCGTCTGTCAAGTGCATATTTTTACAGTGAATTAAACGCATGGAAAGACATTATTGAATCGCGTCTGCACGGCGAAGACATAGTAGCATCCGCTTGTGATGAGGATGGTGTCACAATCAAGATTTGTGATGATGACAGTGATTCTTCTGACGATGATGACAACGATGAGGATGATCTTTATGTTTCCAAGACCCAGCTGATGAATCCGATACATTAAAATTGATGAAGTCCATGGAAGGACTTGAAGAGATGAATGCATCCCCGAACAAAGCTACAGTCCGTGCCAGATTATCACGTACTCTACCCCAGCCGGAAACCGACGCGCTATTCAATGGGTTGGGCATGTCTGATACTGAAACAATTGTCATTGACTATACCAATGAGATCAGCGACAGTCGTGGTAGTACTTCAGCGATAAGTAATTTAGAAGTGTTCGCAAGCGGTGGTGTGAAAGTTAACGTTGAGAGTGATAGTTTTGCTGGTGAAGTTGAGCAAAATCCCAGTCACGGCAAGTTGATGTCATCGAAATGCCTAAGCCCCACACCGAACAAACCGACGGACGACATTCACGCAAAGACAATTCCGTCTTACGTTCGCTACGCTACCGTCAAATATCCCAGCGAACATATCGTCAGCGTTCACGAAGTCACTACATGGGCGCGACTAATGCCCAATCTCAAATTCATGAAAGAAATGCTTGGAAAATACCCTTTGATAATGGACGAATCTTATCCCCGCTGACGGAATGTGCACTGCGAATGGAAGACAATCACACCGAAAAACTACAGGTACAACTTCACAATACCCGATGATCTTACCCAGTCAGTACTTACAGCTTTTAGCATCCAAGGACCGGATAGTGTGGATCTTACGAGAGCGTAAAAACGCCAAGGACTTGTCCATGACATCGTCATTTTCATAGACATACAACTGAAGAGCTTTTCGAGGTAAGGCATGTTTTGGTTGCCGTAACAAAGGTTGCTGCAAGAATTGCAGTCAATTTGACAAACTCGTATTGTTGTTTTGCTGCTGCAAAACTGAGATTTCGTTAATTCTATGACAGGTTTTAAGCGTGTGGTGAAGCAGTGTATGACGATTTAAAGTGGATCAAGCGCGACTGGGAGGGTGTGGGGTCATCAGTTGTGAAATTGTTTCGGAAGGCAACATGTACTATCGGTATGAGCGAAAGTTCCATGCACTCGAGGCACCAACAGCTTGCTGATGAACTCATACCAAAGTTCAAGACGTCCAGCTTGTGCTCTCGTTTTCGGCTACAGTCGAAGAAAAGATCATTACTATTCGATCAAATTGTGGGGCATCTCTGCAGAACAAATATGTTGAACGATTCTGTCATTCAGCTCTGCCTGGAGTACATTGGAGATGCAACCGGAAAATGCTTCGTCTTGAGTTGTCTAGTGGTAGATGTTGGTTGGCCAGCAAATCCACCTGAGCGATGCTTTGACGAATTTGAATATGTTGTGCTTCCAGTGAACCTGAATCGTAACCGCTGAGGAGTCATCATCGCCAGTTTGAAATACATGAAAGAATCCCATCTCTCTCGCATACATACCAATCTGTATAAACCGTTGATTAACGAAGACTATCATGACGAGATGGAGTCGGTTTGTGGATGTCTTCTTGATTTTCTTACGAGATGGCACAAGAAGGAAGTCTGCTCCTGCTCGTGATTTTCCGGCTGTGGATCCATTAGAATGGCTGCTAAAACTTCAGCAGCCGGATTGGTCTAGCTGCGGTATTTTTGTCGTAGCACAGGTTTACAGCTGCGTAAACTCCATGGAATTCCACGCACATGCGGTCACATAACATGACGTCGCCATCATGCGACTTCGGACGTTGTTGGTGCTGATAACGCGGTTATTTTATGTACCTGTGGATCACAGTGGCAATTCGCTAGCATGCGAGACGCACAAACGCATTTGTGATAGTTGGGAAATAGAAAAGACATGCCTTGCTCGGCCTATTTCATTAGCACGTTAATTCAAGCTTCGAGCAGCACAGAAAACGATACTTCTTGCTGGTCGCCCGATTGGTGGTCTGGGCCGTCCAGTTGTGTATTTAACGCTGCCGAGAGCTCGCGCCCAGACTCTTCCTGCTCCTCGATAATTTCCGGTAGTTCAATCTGGACACGGACGATCTTTTCCAACACTTTGCTAATTCCATCAAGCTCCGATTTCATCAGTGTGAGCTCCTAAAGTCGAGATCGAAGCGGGGCATGGGCGAGGACTCTCTGGTCCATCGTTCGCGGGCTGTAGCAGTTGGGAAACGTGTGGCCACTCTACCGATCGTCGTCCTTACGTGCGTCCCTTGATTGGAAGTCTGCTAACCTAAAATTTTCATGATCAAAGTAAGATATTTGTTATTAGCGTCATAAAAACAAAATACAACAGTTGCTTCGGAACCGTATCTCTTTATGGTCGCTATAGTGTCCTTTAAGGCCGCCAAGAGGGTTGCTGTAGCGATATGGTTGCTCTTTCGTTTGTCATAGGATCGTAGTTAAGATCGCTGTAACGCCATTCCGCCACAATAACTGCATTGTGTTTAGTCGATGTATTGGGTGGCAAAATTAATCAATTGACACTCGGTGGTGAAATATTTTTGTCAAATCAAAATGCAGCGCCGGCACATTAATCCAGTCGTTGTCAGTCGGTAAAATGGAGACAGTCAGCAGCTCCAGGACGAAGTTGCGTCTGGTCCCGCGCTTGCGACAATTGACGCTAGACTAACAGATCAGAGTAAGAACCACCGCTTGGGCTACAGAAGCGGGCTGTTTTCCGGGCGGTAGAGGGGATAGGCGAGCGAGACACTGCCAGATCTCAAGGTATCCCGCGCTGGACTGTCAACACTTGGCGTCAGAAAACTGAACCATCTTCAACTTCACCGGAAGCGAGAAAATGTTGGCGCGTACTCCAGGGCGCCCAGTGCTTTTCCCTTTGATAATGATTTAATTACCTGCATGAAGGACACTCGTCGAGCCAGTGACGTCTTGACGGCCAATATGATGACGTGGTATGTGCACGACCAACACTCTGAATGGTTGGAAGAGTACTTCCAGGGAAAGAAGGACGCGGCCACAGCATATGAGTCATTGCTGCGGCTGCTTCGGCGCTTCGATTACAGATATTGATTTGTACAGCGATCTCTAAGTGGTCTTTAGGTAAACTGCTGTTGAACTGTTTTGGCTACTGAACCGTAATTTTTGACTTCTAACTGTAAAATTTGTTCTCTTAAACTGTAAATATGATGTTTAGGAAAAACTCTTAGACCTCATTGTCGCACGATATGTTTTTGCTGATACGTTCAAGAAGACCTACAATGGTTTTGATGCTAGTACTGTGTTCAATACCGATGCAACGGGGATATATTTTGACACACCACCATTGCAAATACTCTCTGAAAAAGGCAAGCAGGTATCGATGACAGCTGAGCAGAAGCATTCGGCTCGATTAACAGCTATTTGCACTATCTGTGCTGATGGAAGTTGCCGCTCTTGTTTATCGTTTGTTGTGAAACAGGCGGTTCCATTGAGCAGAACGACCTTCCACCTTATCCAAAATAACATCTATTATTATTGTTATCTCTAATTCTAGATTATGTCTTAGGCCATGTTTATGGATGGATAGCACTGTGTGGTTGTTCTACCTACGCTCGCTGCTGTAGTGGCACATCTCTGAACCATCAGGTTTACTTGTAGACACCCTAGAATGTCACGTATCTGAAGAGTCTGAGGAAGTTGTAGGCGACGAGATGCTGACGATTTTCAGCCGCTCCCGAAGAACTCGACCTAAATGTAGGTTTTATGAAGCCCCTTAAGGCTAAATTAAAGGAGCTATGGCTTTTTGAGATACCGCCACCACTTCAACCTGGCCAAAATTGACCGAAGATGACCGCAAAGGACAAACGGCTGGAGACAATCAAGCGGACTATTAAACCATGGGTATCTTTCAAAGCGGAGACGATCGACAAGGCGTTTAACAAAGAGCTACTTACGAACTTTCAGTAAATAAATTTGCCTCCTTATATTGCGATCAATCACTATATAAAATTTAGGTGCATTAAAATCCTACAAGGTATGTATTAGCCTATCGCATCGCATCACTCGTTAGGTACGGCAGGCACTTCTATTATGTCCGTTGCTGTAACTTTTTGTTGCTCTTGTTGTATTCATTGTCGAGCGATAGGTCACCAATAGCATGCCGTGTCGGCAACATCATGCGATCTTCCTGTCTTTACGAGGTCCTTGAAAGCTTGGCTTTCCACATTGGGAAAGGTACTTCTGAGCTAAAAATAAAACGATCCAGCATCCTCGCAAAGTCCTCCTGTGTCGGCTGCCCCTCTTTGTCATCCTCAATGGCACGAAGCGGGGGATCGTGCTTACACGAGCATGCCTAAGCTAGTGTTGATCAGCTTGTCCCTGTGGTACTGATTCACGCTCTAGCCGCTGTTCGTCCGCCCAGTCCCCTGCACTTTAAAATATGGACTTCAGCTTTCATGTATCGATTGCTATTGAGCAGCAGGGAAATGGGTGACCTTTAGGCTCCCTTTTGGACGCGCGTCGCGCTAGAAGTAGCTCCACACATCGCTTGACAGCCGAGCCATGAGAACGTTGCGCACGGACTCGATGAGGATTCGAAATCGAAGGTGAAGTGATCTGCGATTTAGATCATGCGCATCTAGTTAATATGGATTAAGAACGCGCTAAGTGCGGTTTAACCGATTTTAATGGATAATAACAAGTTTTAAACGTTTTTACTGCGAAAAACGGTCGCCGCACAATACAACACTAATCACACGCGACGCACGTGTGTGGTTTGATGGGTTGCTGTAAATCAAACTACAGTACACAAGATACATCGGTGAGTCGTATCTCTAATTTCATTGACTGATGTTAATTCGCTACTATTCAACCCTATTGCTCCCCATGCAATATACCCAACAATTTATGCTGGTTTCACTTTTATAAATCAATTAATGGGTTTAGAAGTTGATCAACTGAGACTAATTGTCTAGCATGGCTGAAATGTCATGGTCTGAGCTATTGTCTTAGCGTTTAAACACGATTTGTCGGAGAACTAGTAGTCCGTTTAGTAGGGTCTGGGAAGTCCAAACGGCGCATAACTTCGCTAATATCATCACTACCGAGGCAAACTTTCTCTTCCCGCTCAGATAGGTTGCAGGTTCATACTTTCTTCTAGTAAACGTCGGCTGTCTGTCGGTTAGCTAATTGATATTCGGCAAATATGCGAATGATTTTAGTTTTGTAGCACCGACTATATATCGTCAGTCGTTGGCCGACACATCATGTCGGCCGTTCATTCGGCTGTAAGTTAACCTAACCCTAAGGTTATCATTGGATGATAATAATATTTTTCTTCTGTGATTCGCCAAAATCCGTGGCAGATAACTTGCGCAAAATGACTGTGTCGTCATAATAATGATATTCCTCCTAACAATAACCTCGCCGACAGTAGAACACTGCGTACGAAGAGAGTGTAGCGCCATAGAATCCGAGTGGCACTGATTTTTTATTGTGCCCCGGTGCATCCGATGTGGCTCCACCATTAAGATTCATAGTGTTTTGCCTTTTGTGGGTCGCTAGAAAGGCGGCTGGTGCTATTCCCTACTGCGAAGAATGTACAAGACGACTGGAGTGCGAGTCAGGAAGTGCTCTTGGTTCTATGGCAGATTCACTATTGTGGTCTATCCACTATGGCGTATCTACTTCCGCAATGTGGAGGCTGAGAGCCCGAGCATTCCACAGATATACGACTCATTTCGCCGGCACTAACCTAACCCCAGGCAGGGCGGAGCGAATGCTGTTAGCCACTTTTAACGTGTTAAGCAGTTCTAGGTGAAGGATGGTACGAGAACGGAGTTCATTCGGAGCATGCTTGTGACGGATAGTGGAGGTGCTGCCTTTGTGAAGCTCATGGACCGCTTCGCGATGTTCCTTGCCTTCTCAACCGGAAAGGACGGTGACCTGAGGAAGAGAAATACCGTCATGAGCTACAACAGGAACGCGGAGAACTGGTTGCTCGAAGACTTCCTCAACATCGCCGAGCAATCGAGCAACAGCTACTTAAAATAAAAAGAATTTTGGAGCGACAATGATTGAAGCGACAGCAAGTTGGTAGTAAAAAGACTCCAGTGTGCACCAAGAATGACCTGCGGTTTCTCATCGATGGACTCTACTACGATGCAAGCGGAGAAACACCAAGACGCTGATTTCTTGCTATCATGTGGTATGCGTTTGGGCGGGCTTCGGACCTCGCATTCATCCAGAAGAGCAATCGGTCAGTGTCATCTGAGAATGTTCTCTCCCTCTGTCTGGTTCGAACTAAGTCGTCTGACAAGCAAGACCTCTCACTTTATCTCGACAAGACTTCGTTCATCACATGCCCCTCCACGCCATGCGATGGCGCTATTCATGCAAACATTTCCTATCGCCGCAATTTTCAGCGTTAAACAGCTCTTTGAAGAAATTGACGTGAACCCCTCCTCAGTGGAAAATAAAATCCCACTTTTCGAAGCGCTACTACACGCTGGAGATGACAAAGGTAGCACTCCGTCTTCAACCGACCCGGGTCCAGCCCTGGATCCACTAAAAGAACCCCAGAATACGCAGTCGGGATCCTGGGTGGCGTGTGCTCCTTGTGGCAGTCCCTTTTGAGGTTCATTTAATCCGATCTTTTGCCACCAGGATCCTAGCACAAAAGTGAGTACAAGATGAGTTGAGAGTTAGCGCCGACACTCACTTCCCAGGAACAACGCTCCTAGCGAGAACCAAGCCGACAACCAACGCACAGAGTTAATATACCACAATTAATATGCAGGTTCCTTAAGTATTTGCACTTGCCCAAGGAACTGGGCCACAAACGTCGAGTGCTGATGAGTAGTGGTTTCCTGGATCACCCGACATGAATATCCTGGTACTCAGAGGTGTTATCACGCGCACCACCTCCTTTTTACCTACAACACAAACACTTGGATCAGGAGGACTTTCGAGTTCAAGCGGGTTGCTGTCCCTGTATGCGGTAGTCAATCGAGCGAGAGATTCCGGAAGGTGACTATAGATTTCCCTCCAAAACCATTGTTAACATGAAATGGTACACCCCAATGCCACCCAGGTGCCCAACTAGGATATGGAATAGATGGGATCACTCCAAAGCTGGCCTGCCTTGGTCCTCCACCAAACTTAGACTTGAGTTGGTGGAGTTTACACGGACGACCAGTCCTACCCGATATGCCCGGTAGGGATAAGCTTCACAGTCACCAATTGGCCTTGGATCCCTTCCGGACCGCAAGCCACTTGCGTGTTAGATGGCAAATTGAACTCTGTTTATAGGTTATGTTATTTATTATGGACTTGTATTTGCACGTCGGTTTGACTTGATCTTTGTATGTATACGAGTGGCAGGCGGTTTTAGATCGCGCGACCCTCCGCAGTAATGACCTTTGAGTAGGCGATGCTTGGTCCGGTGACCTTTCGACCAATATCCGTAAAGATATCACCAGGATACGTGCTTATAGGTCACAGTTTCAGGGGCATAAGTCTCTGTCGCCTCGATCCAAATGATAGAAGGCAGATCCAAGGCAAACCTGTCGTTTGCCACTTGAAAGTGGTCGGGTTCGCCTGGTTCCAGGTGCATCCACCTTGCCCTGGACGTGCCTACCTGGTTTCAGGGTACTTGAGTACATCTTGGCTTGAGTATAGTAGATTCAGACATGGTTGCATCGCGATCTTGGTTGCAGTGCTTGGATCATAGTACACCGACATGAACACTCTTGGATCCAAGTAACCACATCCGAATTCTTGCAAGCCAGCTTGGATTCAGGGGCGAGTCGCCATTCACGACTTGGGTCCTGGGCTGGTAGGCTTGCGAACACCATATCCCTCTACAACCACACTTGACAGTCGGAATCAGATGACACGGCATGATCGCGGGGCAGATTCAGGCTGAGACAGTTGCAGCAGCATGGATACGCACCCATCAAGCTTAGAATCTGGGCCAATCACAGAGCAGAAATGGGAAAAGCGTAGAGTTGCATTGTGTCATATGTGGTGTTGGAGAACACACAAAATCGTCAAGTTTGGCTTCCTCGCAATACACACAACAAATTCGCCGAGTCTAAGGTCGGCGACTCTGTGTGGCCTGCGCTAAGGTTGTCCCGTCGCGATTCGGCCCTTCCGGGACAGCGGTGGAATTGCTCCGCAGTCGCCAGCTACCAATCTTTCTAGAGGCCTACCTGAGCTTAGCAGCCTCCGTTCCTCAACCCTGTGACCTCACACCAAAGGATGGACGTCGGCGCGCGAGCGCTTTTACAGGCCACTGAGCGCGGCGTACGCCCAACTAGAAGATTAACGACGTTCTGGGTTAGAGACCCGTCGACTCGCCAAGTCGGCGAGATTTGTCTTCGCTGGTAGCGAGAAATGTCCTTCCCGGGGCCGACCATAACTCTTGGCGCTACCAGTCGCTTCCCCTACAAGCTATGCCTCTTGGGGACGACGGCAGACATCCAGCCCGTGCAGGGACTTACTGGAAGAGTGTGAACTTGTCTAGGACTTGGAAAATTCTGCTCTGTTAGTTATGTCGTAGTCTTCTGTGGAAACTCTATGGGGTTTCCGTTTCCTTTTCTTTCTATACAAATATCCAGCGAAATGGTCCGTTACTACTCCTACCTTGCACGCGGCGATCTCTGCCACAACGGCTCTCCGCACCCTGCGACCCTTCGGAGCCAAAGATCTTGGGCTCGCCAAGTCGAGATCAGTCTCTCGCCAAGTCGAAGTAGGTTCCTCGCCAAGTCAAAGTCGGCCCTTCGCCAAGTCTGGCCCGACTCGACTGGACTTCGCTGAGTCGGATAAGACTGAATCGCTAAGTCTTCTTAAGTCGCATTCGCCAACTGTGTACCACACACAGTTCACTGACTTAGTGGTTGACAGCCTGAGCCATTGCATATTCCAGAACGGAGGATTTGCTACACCACAGCTCTCGGATCGCGTTGCTCAGCTGGAGAGACGTTTGTGTGGACCGGTACCTGAAGTTCTCCAAGTGACCACGCCAACAGTAGCGAACATACACGGTGAAGTCGCAGTATCCGAAATACATGCGGCAAGTAGTGCAGAAACTTGGTCTATCAAGGCGAAAGGGAGGTTTACATCGAAGTCTGCACAAGCCGTCTGGTTTGAATGGTATACGAAGACTCCCAGGCTCTGGGGCTCGTGCGGTGGCCGAAAGTACAAGTCGCAAACGAAGTAGATTGTGGCGTTCATGAGTCTGTTTTTGATGCACAGCTTCCAGTTGGATCCAGGTCACTGTGGTTACCATGGAGCAATGCTTTCAAGCTCGATCTTCAGTGGAGACTGCTTCTCTTCCCCAAACCGGGGGATATTCCTCCAGGATGGAGACAACACAAAAATTACTCCTACTGCTGTGGAGTGTACACACAGCGATTGTGTTTCACGCGATCTGGAGACTGTGAAACGACATTCTCTTTGAATAAACTCAGACGGAGGAAGCGCGCACCGAAAATGTGATGTCTTCGTTTAGACGGCACTACCAGTTCATGTATCAACACGCAGAAGAGATTGGAGTCAATGACGATAGCTTGAAACTAGCCCTCGTACGATTGGGTTTTGAGGCGCCAAAGGATGTGAATTTACCTCCGCCCCAGCAAACAATTTGGATACCTCGACTGTGATCAAATCACTCGTTTCTTACCTGTTAGTTTGGTAGCTAGCTAGACGAATTATTCTTTATCTAGTTAATCAGCTTTATTCTCTCTTCCAATTGGGCCCTTCTTCAACTGGCTACGCTGATTCGGTTTTGAGCGTTGAAAAATAGGCTGAGCAGAATATGCGGTCCTTCTTGTGATCTCGTGGAATGAGACACAAGTTCGGTTCGAGTTTATTAAGCTTCTTCGCCTCCTTCTCCGCGAGGGCGCTTATACGGAATTGATTGCTCAGAACAGAGCACGAGTAGCTGTTGGACAGATTGTTGACCCAGCTCCAGAAGAGACCAAAGACAGCTTCTAGAGCGGTCACTCAAACAGAGTAATTGTATCAAAACACCGATGAGTTTTTCTATTACTTCCCGTGCGGATCGATGATATTTTGACAAAGCACGAAAACAATTCAATCGTGATTTTTGGCGAGCTAAAGCTATCTTATCTCTTGTCTTCCGTCGTTCAACACTTGTGTTTCACTAGCGTGTTCTTCTTAAAAAGAGATGCTGACACATGGCACACGTTCCGCCCTTGTCGTTGTTTTCCTTGCGAAGCATATCAATTCTCTCATTGTCGGACTCGCTGGCGCATGCACGAGCATGATTACAGAGGCCGCGCTTGGAGGCACAGCTCTCGAAACAGCATGGACATCGATAAGACCCCCGCACGACAGCCTTTGTCGCATTGGTGTCCTGATCAATCCCAACCACCCGAATGGACCAATGCAAACGAATGCTTTCTTCCTCGAGTGATGTAGCGATTCTCCAAAGGATCGCGGCAGCCAACTATCGCCTTTCCTATTGGCGGAATCAAGGTACCATTTTGGACCAATCCCAGGATCAGACGAAGGTTCGATAACCTCAGGGTGTCGCTACCCTGTGTGCCACTATACCGAGGTGGTCACTGATCCGCAGGTTCGTCTGGTCGCGAGACTGAATGAGTGGCCCTGCTAGCGCCAACCATATTTCACTTTATATTTGTATATAATCATCGGAAGGAGTCGATTTAGAGAGAGTAAGAGCCCGCGAGGGCGATACATACAAAGCAGATATTTCCCCTTACTACCCTAGCGGCCAAGCGTCCTAGGTAAGCACCTTGCCCTGTTGTCGTGGCTTATGCCTGCCAGCGAACACAGACCTTCGTGAAGTGAGTGTTCGTTTGGTCAGGCCAAGAGTGAAGAGTGGTAGTTAGAGTGTATTTTGGTTTGACTCTATTAATAGGGGTTGGGTGACTGAACCTTTGTGTGGAGTGCTAGAGTCGCATTCCAACGTGACTTCCGGCCGGGGTTATACTCCGGCGCCCCGTAAAAGAGTCCACGGGACTAGGCAACCTTCATCTGTTGGTGCAACGGAGTTTAGTGTGTGTGAAAGAGTGTTTGGGCGTACAGGCGAAAGTTCGTGCCTGTTACGCTCGTGTATATTGCTAGCAAGCGTAGTCAGTGGGCGAAGGACACACCGGCTCGGGCAGGGTCGAATTTGGTCCCTTCAGATTACGCCTCAACATTTGCCTACCGTTCAGGAAGGTGTATTGTTGTGTGCGGAAGCTCGCTGCTATATTAGCTAACGTTCAGTGGATTCCTAGACCACACTCGTATAAGGCGCCTAAGCGAGGAGATCACAGCGGAAGATAAGTAGCTGGCCTCGCTGGATCTCGGTCGTTTTGGCCTTTGATTGAACATCTGCACCAGCAAAGCATCCAGGAACCACGTGACTCTTGGTGTCATCCACGAGAGCAATGAAATCGGACGCTTGGATCTAGAAATGTTCGAGCATGGCTGAAGCCGTCGCGAACGTCTGAAAATCGCGATGGGGCTACTGGATTTCGCCGCCTGGCAGCGATTTCAAAACGTGCTACTCTTGCGCCGCCGCAGACCACTTGGGGTGGAGATCCGATATAAGTTCTATGACGATCTCGTTCACAACTCGGACGGCGGGCGAATTCCCCAAATCAATATTGGCCTGCTTGCGCATAGAGCCCATCACGGACGGGTAGATAGTACGGAAAATAGACTTGAAGGTGAGCTTGCTAACGTCGCGCATAACGAGATCGACGTCGCCGTCGGTTAACAAGTCGTTGATGAAGAAGAAGCCCCGGTTTCAGAATGTTACAAGAAGCTCGATCTTATTTTTGGGGTCGAGCCCCATCTTAGTCGCAGAAGAGGACGCCCGCAGTCGCCGAAGGATCGTAGTCATGGCATCGTAGAGTACAAAAATATCCTCGTGTTGAACACGTGGTTAGATTTCCCAATTCTATACCGATAAATGTCCTCACGGAACTTTGAAAAATCAACAATATAAGATGGTTCTATAAGTGCATGTTTACTGAAAGCATAAAACCTGCTAAAACTGGTGTATTTTGATTCGGAAATTAAACCAGAACCTGCACTTTATGCAAATGTTACAATGGTGTATGGGACCTTCCAATATAATGTCAAGTACTTCCTCTGTCTGAAAATGATCCAGACAAGTATTCAAAAGTCCATATAGATATTTTCCATACAAACCGCACTGACAGCAACCGCCCGCCGGTCCTCGTGGCGCAACTGAGAGCGTTCATCCGCGTTCTGGAGTTCAAGCATCCCTTCGACAGTCTACCATGTTAACGTAACACTATGACGAATAAAACTCCTCGTGATGCTCTGTACTGATCGAAATAGCCTAAATTCCATGATGCAGTCCCCCGCGCGTGACGCCCATACAAGTGCCTGATAGCATCTCTTGTAGGCTTCCCTTCGTTCGTTTCGCAGTGAGCTGCCGTTTAAACATGTAGCGGCGGTCAAATAAGGCCTAGATGAGGCTGGGCGGAATTCAGGAAGCTGGGCGGCTAGAGGTACACGTCTTCTGGAGTGAGTATCTGCTCGAAAATTCGAAGTCAGCGATGTTGTTTATATACTCAGAAAGCATAAATCGCATTCTTTCTTCTGGTCCAATCGGATTTCGTAAAGCTCTAAATTGACGAAATGATAATAGAAAAAATCATTTGTCCGGATCATTTTCAGACAGGAAATATAATTTAAGGGAGCAAAAAGGTCGATATATATACAACATTACATTGTTCAGGTCCACGATCGGCTATTGTCCGCAGCCCTGACCTTGAGGCCGGGTGTATCCGTGTACCGGTGGACAAGCCAACAGATTAGTATGAGGTGAGAAACCGCGCTTTAACCTGTTTGTAGGTTCCAGCGACACTGCTTGATCGAGGCTGCGGTGATGACAAAACCGACAGGGAAGAGAGATCCTTTGGGGAGTAGCTATAGAGTCACCACGCCTTGATGAAATGGAGCAGTGGTACAGTATGAGTTCATTAGTTGTTTCCACCCGGCCACTAGCGTCGCAGAGCGGATTTTAAGCATTACGCGAACCACATATAGACGAAACGTCACAGCACCCGGCCCATTACGCTTGAGGTGATACTCTTCATGAGGTACACTGCAGCTACTGGGACGCTCACACTTTGATAGCGCCACGCACAAAGCAAATATGATCGCTTCCAGTTACAACAGCATCTATTGCTTTCGTTGGGCTCGCATTATTGTTTTTCTGTCTTTATGCCGACGTTGATGAAACTACTTACTGCCAAACAAGCCACAATAAATAACAATGGCATAATTGGCGACTGGTTTAGCCATCAATGCTACCAGCGTCACGGACTCGACGTCAGAGTGCTCGTCTCGGACGTGCAGCGTGAGATTGCTGTAGCCGTTCCGGCACGTTTGCTTCCATTCCGTATCACACGGATAGCGGATGTATTTGAGTGTGACACCGTCGTAACCATTGTGGTAGGGGCAGAAGTAGAAGTCATAAACTTAAGGTATGAGAAGGCGGCGTGGCAGGAGAGGGGAAGGAGGGTGTTGGGGCTTCCTCAAAATCGAAAGTGGGGTCTCCTGCGAATTGTGAAACTTAGAGAACTGTTGGTGTGCGTGTATTTAAAGAGACTTTGTCAGGCTGATAGGGAAGAGTTTGATATGCTAAAGACGTTTCCGGGATGTTCTTAGCAAACTGATATTCAATAACATTCTGGCAAAGTTATGATTTCATAACATACAAAAATAGACCAATCCGTAATCAAGAGCTCGGATCAGTTACTTTTCTGGTCCGCGGATACTTCCTTAAGAAAATAGTGTGCCCATCACAGGTATTCATGAATGCAGCACTTGACTTTATGCCCCCTCTATCGACTTAGTGTGGCATTTGATGTGAATTTCCAAAGGACCGCTATTGTGTGTTTGTGAGTGCCGCCGCCGGGGTCCATGTACTTGTGCGTGTAGCACATGTCTACTACCTTTGGGTTGTTTTCTAGCGTGCGGACCGTGGCGCCCCTCTTCGTCTATCGATCCGTCGGGTATGTGATGATATTTATGTACTGTATTTCATTTTATTTTTTTATGAAAAGCGTACCCACTTTTGAATAGGCGATTCCACCGAACGGCCAGTAGTCAGGATAGCTTCGACCATGCTCATGCTGTTTTTTCTTCATACAGATCTCATCAATTTCTGCAATATGTCACACCCCACTAATCTAAAAACATTAACTTAGAAATAAAAAAGCAGAATATTTTGCTATAACATATTATTTTTACATGGAACATGTGACAGGTGACCTACTGAGAGCTGCGACAGCGGATAAAAATAATCCATTCGCTAGCTATAGTCACCACTACATCAGCTATCTATGCTGTCCGCACAAGGCGCAGCCGTATGCTCATACACTGTAGCCACGCAGCTTGCGGTAGCGAAAGCTCCATCTTCTTTTCCTGGCATAATTGCAAATACTTCTAAGCAAAGCGAACAGTCGCCCGGCTACGGGTAACCCCGAACAGTAATATCATCCTCTTATCGGCATTCAGCGCAAACAATACGTCGAGCAAACCGAACAGTCGCGTCAACGTATCATCGCCAAACGAGTTCCCGCCAACGAGTTCGCGCCGACACGTTCCCGCCCAAACTCTCCGCGCGCACGATACTCTCCCTTACTTCTCGATCTTTTAGCACCATCAAACATGCCGTCCCAAGCTACCTACCACAAGCCCACAAACGCCGAGAACAGCAAGTACTCGATGCCTCGCGCGCTGGCCGATTGAACTGGCTGGTCGTCGCCGCCCACAACGGCATCAACCGCTCGAAAGCGTATCGCCTCGCAGCTCGAGACAGTATCGAAGTCTGTCCTCGTGGTGGCGCCCGTGCTGGCGTGACAAAGGTCACGCCTGGGGCCAACGCAAAACTTGAAGAATACCTGAATGACGACTGCACCTACACGCTGAAGCGGATGCAAGCGATGCTTTGGCTCAATACGCGTGTCGATGTATCGACGTCGAATATCAGCCGCCATCCCCTGGGCACACCGCAAAGCAGGTCCGTGTGGTCCCCATGACGTGCAACAACGAGAGGAACAAGGGGCTGCGCAAGGCCTTCGCAACGCGTTTGAAGGGGCACCAACACAATGGCGACTTCATCGTCTATTGCAAGATAGGTCGAGGTCGAGCGAAGAAAGGCGACCGCGCGGCCGTCGTTCTTCCGCCGTCAAAGGGCCCGAACTTACAAGTACAAGGCGCTGTGAACTCGACGATGGGCCTTGTGGCTCGCCGCCTAGAGCGTGGCAGCATCGAAATGAAGCAAAATGCAGCTTTCATCGACAGTATCTACACCGCAGCCAAGGCATCGGAGGCCTACCGCACTCATTTCGACGGCAAGCCCATCGTCATCGTCCTGGACAACGCTCCTGCGCACCGCCAGACTGAAGAGCGCGTGCAGCCTCACGACGACTCGGTAATTCTCCGACTGGCTCCGTACTCCCCAATGTGCAACCCCATTGAAGGGTGTTTCAGCGCACTGAAGGCGCGAATCAAAGACCACTTGGCTCTTAGTCGTGAAGAGAGAATGAAATCCCGCTCACGATCTCGGAGCGGCAGATTCGTATCATGGAACGCGCTGCAAAGGCAAGCCTCCGATGCATGACTCCGACGTTGGTTACTCAACACGAACTGCATTGCCGCGACTTCGTGAACGCGGCGGAGGAAGGAGGGACATGGAATACGGGAACTGAACGCACCCAGCGTCGTTGGCGCGACTGTTCGGTTTGCTCGACGTATTGTTCGCGCTGAATCCCGACTAGCGGTAATATACCACTGTCGTAGTGCACGCAAAATACGATTGTTCACTTTGCTTAGAAGTGTTTGCAACGAGGCCGGGCAAAGATATAGAGCCACGTGTTAGTTAGCATAGCAGTGCAATATTATTTACCGTTTTCATTTTTTCAGCACCACCAAGAAGCTTTCTTGATGGAAACACACGCGCACAATCGCTGTGTATACTCATTTTCGGTACGTCGATTGACAACAACCAGCATCAACAAGAGGTAGTACTGACGCGACCAATTCTAGGCTTCATCAAATAGGCAGCCTAGTTTACGTAGCAAAAAGGTTGCATCGACCTCAACTTTGCAAATATGTTCTAACCACTATGCTTTGTCAAGAAGACTTGTGGTCGTGATACTAACAATAAAAATGAGTCGCCGGTTCCGATGTGGGGAAAGTCCTCGCTGCCGTAAGTTGAACCTAAGAAAATCGTCAATATCAGCACGATACGGCGACTCCCGCACGATACCTTTAATAGACCCCACTGAATTTGTCACGCCAGCTCTTCCGCTGTTTGGAAATACGATAGCTTTCCATTCTCGAGAAATAGGCGGAAAAGAAGAATAAATTAATTTACTTGAGATGTTATCGTTTTAAGTAGTTTTTCTTTCGTCTGCTGGAAGAGGGTTTGTAAACCACGCGAAACAGCCTAGGATCGCTCGGATGCCCCATTTTGATGTTTGTCGGGTATATACAGCCTGCCGGTTGAACTCCTTTAAGGTTTTCAGTTCTCGCTATGCTCCAGCACCCTTCAACTTACGAGGTAGGACCGAATTACGTGTTACTGGTGTAAGTAAATACGTGACCTTGGACTCTCTCCACGATGTGTGCAAAGGCGCGGTCGCCTACGACACAATACACTGCCCGCCAAGTGGTTACGCACACCCACGTTGGGAAGTCTAACTCTATCAATATTGCGAGTTCTGGAGCACCGCTCGAGTATGTTGGTTTTACTATGCTAGCGCACCTCCCACTTGTGTTAACGAGCGGGTTTTAGCAGGTTAAATAGGTGCTCACATACAACTGATCGTTTTGGTCAACAAGTCCAATAATACGCACACCAGGTCAGTATACAAAGACCAAGTGAATCAGAATGTTGGTCAAATTCGACTTTTATTAGTAGTGTGTCTTGTTGCCGTTCTTGTCGATCACTTCCTGGCAGCGACGCGGCATCGAGTCGATTAGAGAGCGGAGAACGGAGGGTTCGATGGATTTCCATGCCTCTTCAATAGCAGTGCGAAGCTCGGTCGCTGTGGCAAATTGGCGGCCGTTGTGGTAGACTCGGCGAGTCAGGATCGACCACAAGTTCTCGATGGGTTTCAGGTCTGGAGATCTCGGCGTCCACTTCAGCACCTGAGCCCCTGCTGCTCCAAAACTCCATGCTGGCGTTGGACGTGTGGATGGAGGCTCCATCTTGCTGATAGATGAAGTCCGTGCCGTAGTTGAGGTGCGCAAATGGAAGGAGGAATTCAGATACCGTGTAGATGTAGTCTTCAGAGGTTTGGCGCCCCGACAAGAACGCGATTTTCGTCTTGCCCTTGGCAGAGAAGCCCGTCCACACCATACACGACCCTCCGCCGGCCTGGCGGCGATGATTCTCGCGAGGAGGGCGACGCAGATCTCGCCAGTAATGCTGGAAGTTGTCCGGGCCGTCCAGGTTCCACTTTTTCGTCGGAAAAATTATTTTCTCCCACACATCCTTGCCTTCTGCTTGCATTAGCATTTCCCACGCCCACTCCTTCCGCGCTGCTTTGTCCTTCTTCGACAGCGGTAACGTGCTGTTTAGTTTAGTGTAGCAAAGTCAATCAACGTTAGAAAGAACTCGCTGGATTGTCCTGACAGAGGGGTTAGATTAAGCATAGACCTAAGCTGAGGAGCTGAGAAATCTCCCGTTGATGCTTCACGAACTAGGCGGCGAACGTCACGGTCGGAGAAGCTAGGCGTTAGTCCCACCATCTTGCGTGGTTTCGCGTCGTCGCCGCCCAGAACGCGCCGCACCGCGTCTGTGGAGCGCTTTACCCGCCGAGAGATTTCCTAACGCTCACACCAGCTTGGCTCAGCCCTTCGATCTTCCCTCGCTCTCGCTCTGTGAACGGTGGGCTCCGGTCCATTGTTTCGCGAATGGCCAGGAGCGAGCCGTCGAATTTGACCAACATTCTGATTCACTTGGTCTTTGTATACTGACCTGGTGTGCGTATTATTGGACTTGTTGACCAAAACGATCAGTTGTATGTGAGCACCTATTTAACCTGCTAAAACCTGCTCGTTAACACAAGCGGGAGGCGCCCTAGCATAGTAAAACCAACATACTCGAGCGGTGCTCCAGAACTCGCAATATTGATAGAGTTAGACTTCCCAACGTGGGTGTGCGTAACCACTTGGCGGGCAGTGTACTAAGAGGGAAATTACTATTGAGATTTTCATAGAGCACTTCTGCAACATCGCTATCATGCCAACAACCCGGCCAGTTACCCCGAGCGTCAATTAACAGACCAGCAGGCGCAAAAGTCAGCACAGATGACTCGCAGCATGTCATGTTCCAGACAGTGAAATTGCTCAGCCTTGGTACTGGCATACCTGCCGGGGAATCGATTTTGAACGAAGCTCCGTCCACAAAGCGGAAGCAATTTACTAGACAGGGGTGTTGAGTGTGGGCTGTGGATGCGGGCGATCGCGGCGGAGTCGACACCCTTCTTGAGACAGGACGTACATGGCAAGGGCCGCCGCTAGGCTGTCCTCGTCGTCGTCCACCTTTTCTTCGTGGTGGCGCGAGGCTCGTGCGAAGGGCTCGCACGGGCACCGCCTTCTCTTCTCCATCGACTCGAAAATCGCAAAACTATGGTTGGATTTTTTCACTTTGCGCGTGCATTGAGAAACAGAGTGAATTGTACCCATTGTTGAGAAGCAAAAACGTGGAGCATCTATGTGCAAGGTTTAGATAAATTTCGTCTACATAAAGCTCCCGGGTGTTGGAATTGAGTGGCGAGGCGTGCGTCAGTAAATGGTTTGTGGAGATTGTTGTAGTACTCTATGCACGCTTCGCGTATTATTTATATTGTTTGCACAGTCTGGCTGTAATAGACTTGTCTGTAGCACATTTTCCTATCAAACAATGTCGCTAAAATGTCTAGGTTTTACTATGTTATGCTGATCGATTTAGTCAACTCCAGACTACAAGTATGTTTCGAAGTAGCAAAAACACCTCCTTATGGCAAGAGACAAGCCGTTTGACCTTTCTTTGTACTTTGTACAGTTTGCCAACCAACGTACTGAAAATATCTACACTCATGTTTTCATATACGGAGAAGCTCTGAAATTCTATACAGATTTCCCCGGCGAATCTGGACCTGGACCTGCACATAAACCTTAGGAAAGTTGTCGAGCTCAGCATTGGGATTTGCTGATCACAAATCACTAACGTACTGTTTTAGCTTAGCATTGGCGGGAAAGCAAGACCTCCGAGATGCGCGGGAAAATCTGCATGCTCGCGTTCCAAGTTAGCGGTGGAAGATGGAGGGCTGAAAATGGAGATTAGTTATTGCGGTGATGCTCGTGCACGACGGCGGCGATGCCTCATTCACGAACTCCCCATGCCGTTAACACCTCTGCCCAAGAAATACGTCTGGCTCACTATCGGCCAGAAGCTGATGCTCTGCAAGGCCGCCGCCGCACGACCTCATGACATTCGAGGCCTGGTCGAGTTTGCAACTCGGGCGTTTGATTTGCACCGCCCCCTGCACAATCCACCATGTACACCGTCCTCAAGAAGCAAGCTACTCTCGCCACACTTCCAGAGGGGGCCCACGACTACAAGAACATCCCTGATCCCGTTGTTGACGAGTTCGAACGAGCTCTCGTGAGCAAGTTTGACGCAATGGAAAAAGAGGTCAAGACAGTAACGGAAAATGCTCTTCTTGTGCTCGCCAAGCACTTCATCGACGAGATCCACCCTTTACCGGAGGAGAAGCGTCCGGGATTCAGCAAAGGGTGGGTCCATCGATTCAAGAGACGTCATGGCATTAAGAGCCGCCGTAAGCAAGGAGAATCAGCCTCTGTCGACCCCACCGTCGTTGTCGAGGGGCGCAGCGACATGAGGAAGATCACCGATCTCTACGCGCTCCACAACATCTACAATATGGACGAGACCTCCTTCTATTATCACGAAGAGGCGCCGCGGACTTTGTCAAGACGCACCAAAGTGGCAGGCTACAAGGCCAACAAAACCCGGCTTACTCTTGCCGTGGCAACAAATGCTGATGGAAGCGACAAACTCCCTCTACTTTTCATCGGGAAATCCGCAAACCCTCGTGCGTTTAAGGGGCTCGATGTGCCAGCAGAGCTCGGCGTGGACTATACCAACACCAAGAAAGCCTGGATGAACAGCGTAATTTTCCTGCGGTGGGTGCGCTCGGTCGACATGCGTATGAGGGAGGCCAATCGCCATGTTCTCCTCCTCGTTGATAATGTGAGCTCGCACGTCCGACCTCTC
Source organism: Phytophthora quininea (assembly GCA_011947345.1). Taxonomy (NCBI): domain Eukaryota; phylum Oomycota; class Peronosporomycetes; order Peronosporales; family Peronosporaceae; genus Phytophthora; species Phytophthora quininea. The sequence goes on along the minus strand of JAAVTG010000217.1, from coordinate 82,310 downwards.
GTTTCGCTCACAAACGTACAGCTTGAGTTCCTCCCCAAAAACACTACAAGCGTCCTACAACCTCTCGACCAGGGCATTATCCTCGCCATTAAACGCGGCTTCAACCGCATTAAAGTCGAGGAAAGCGTTCAGCGTTTTTGAGAGGCGAGCCACAGGAGAAAATCTCGCTCTACACTGCCGTAAGCTGGGCCAAGGCAGCATGGGATAATGTTAGTCCTAGCGTTATCACGAACTGCTGGCAGCACTCAGGGATTGTAGCGAAGCAGAGCTCAAGTATGTCCATCAGAAGCATTCTAAGCTATTAACATGATCTCATTACATTGCCGTCATGTCGAAACCGCCGAAACTTTGTAAATTCGAGGTCTTTATGGGTCCCATCTTTCCAGATCCGCCGGGGAAATCTGTATTAAAAAGAATCGATAGATCAGCGAAAAGCGTCTGGTACAAGTATCTCTTCACGGTATATTAACAAGTCCTTGTAGCGTTCTTCTATGGTTATAAACCTGAAACGCCATCGGCCTGTCACCTTGCATGCAGATCCTGCTCTGCAGCCTTTCCATCGCTGCTTGACCTTCGTTTTCGGTTCTCGGTCACCATTGCCCCTCTAATTACGGCAGTAGCTAGACGATTTCACCAAGGGGCGGTAGTTTTCTATTCTGATATAAAATTCACATCGCCACTTTGGTGGGGTGTAAAAACGCGGAGGTTTTGCAGTTTACGCTGTCATTTTTATGAAATTGGATCTCCGATCAAACTATTTTTCTTTATTACAGAAATAATCAAACTATACATCCATCCAGTTCAACTGCAAAATGCGATCCCTTGCGTGCCAAATGCAATGTCTTCAGCGGTTCATCGACCTCTTACAAAAACCTTCGAGCGCACTTCATAATCTTCATCCTGGTGGCGACCTGAATGCTCCAGTTGTAAAAGATAGATACTGCGCATCTCCAACTCACCAGGATCTGTCTCTCCGTGTTGAACGGCATTTAAGCAGGCTGAATCGATTAGGCCGTCCAAGTCGTCCAGTGTCTCCACGTAGTTAGTCAACTCGACAGCAGTACCTATCCCAAAATGCAAGCAGTGAAACAAACTCGTCCTGTCGTTGTCGAGCAAAACCACGTAGGAGGCAATACACACAGCTGCTTGCGATCGTCTGCTTCATCAAGTAGGTGCTGATACGTTTCGTGCCATTCGATTCGTTCAAATCAAGGCCAGGCGCAAGCAGCTCATGTAGTGGCTGGTGGAGTTCACTCTGGTTCGAAGATGGCTTTGGGTACCATTCCACAGCTTTTGAACGCCTTGTTGATGTCGTCCGCCTGGAAAAATGTCACCCAATCTAGTGTCCACGAGCAACAGTTCGGTGGGGGGCGGGGGACACCTTGGGATTACCAGCAGCAGTCTGCAATGTCAGGTCAGTCAGCGCTCCGCCAATGTAGTCATTGTACTTGTTCCGGTAGAAGGCTTGTAGCTTCGATTGACGGCGACATCTATAGGCTGCAAGATGCCGGTAAGGTTTGGTGGTACAATCAGCATATAAACGTTGTGGCGTTCGAGGAGCCTCGACTCTGCCAGGGCTACATGGCACGCGTAGGAGTCGACCAAAAACAGCACCGCCTCTCGAAGAAACTGCGTCTTTCTCCTCACACGTACAACCGCCTTGGTATACCTCAGCGGGATGTCATCGTTCCACATTCCAGTGCTGTTGACATCGACGAGCGCGCTATGAGGACACTTTGGCCTGTTCTGCAGTTTCGAGAACAGCAGATGAGGCTTGAGCATTGCCAGAAGCTGTGATGGCGAAGGTTGCTGTGAATAGCTTGAGACTTGTGCCGCCTTTTTGAGCAGCACATCCCGAAATCCTCGATTTGTGATGGCAGTGTTAGGCTCCGTCTCGAAGTATCTTAGTATTTAATCCATGTTGATAATGTTCTGAGGTTTATGTTGTGCATGTCGATGGCCTGATCGGCGTGTTGAATAAAACGTCGACAGATAGATCCGCCATTATCAGGAAGTGTTCGTATTGTTGTTTGTCGGCGAGAGAGGCCAATGTTTTTGCTGCTTGAACTGCGCCCAAGCTCTCCGTAGATGTTGATCACCTGTAAACGAATATACGCGTCCTTGACCAGAAATCCCTTCGTGTTTCTCTCCAAAATCCACTCGTGTAGATGGGTTTCAACATCTTCGCACTCCGCTCCTCTTTCACTACCACCCAACCTTCGTGTTCTCCGCGTTGTAATTTTTCGATCTTTAAGAGCTTCCTTCTGGCTCTCTCGGACGTTCCACCACCCCGAATTGTGCCTGAAGAAACCTGGTGCTTCTTCCCGAAGCGAAAAAAATCCTTTAACGCCTTTGTCGCATTGTGCTACTATTAGCAGCTTCTCTTTGATGGTGTAGTTACGACGCTTGCTTTTTGCCATGGCGATTGGAAATGAGCAGCGAAGAGGAATAAACAAGTGAAACACTTTTAGGTCCCACACTTTGGCGACAAACCATCCTTTAATCTGACTGACAGCTGGAATATTGTTACCATGTGTTCTACTCTGCTATGTGCTATAATCAGAAAATAAGGCAAAAGTGGCTATAGTTTATTTTTATAGAAAGCGTAGTCGTAGTGTGCGGGGAAATACGGTAGGTAAGTCTCTTCTCTACACGTTTTTTTAATACGTTTGATAGGGCAGATCACATTGCGCATCATCCTATTTACAGTTTGCTGTTGCTCAATTGTCCCAGTTCAGTCATTCTCGAATTTGCGCGCGGACAAGCAAGTTAAAAATAGGAGACAGGATGCGGTTACTTTGATCAGCCTGACGGAAGGATGCCGTTGTCTTCTTAGAGTAAGTATACCCTATTGATACTGGGCTAGTTGGATGGGATATAACTGTATTTATTGCTTGATTAGTTAACTTTCAACGCTCTCCACCTGCCCTAGTTCCCGACGACGTCCTCCCCTTGCTGTGACTTCATCTATGACGCCACACTTGTCAGCACGTCCAGCAGCACGACGTATCAAGAATCAGTCACTGTTGCTAATACAGGTGGATGGGTTCATATAGCACTAATGAAACAAAATGCAGTGACACATCAAATAAAGGTATGGAGCAATTTTGTCCCGACTATTATGCCGTATATTGTGCTGAATATTATACTGAATGAAATGGTAAATAATTTAGCTTTGTTTGCTTCTGATGTAGCCACTGATGAAGCCTAGTCAAACAAAGCTAACGGGGCGATGAATGCGTGTTGTATCAAAAACTTTTGGACGCTATGTCACTGAAGTGGTAGGATCGGGCCTATGGAATGTCGAGAGAGAGAGAGAGAGAGAGAGAGAGAAGGGTGGCAGGGCGGTGACTTCGAAGCAAGCATGAGTTCCCCTTGCAATGAAAACGCAGAAAACTGTACATTTACTCTAATGCTACAAGTGCTGCAAAGAATGCTTTCTCGTATTCGTAAATCGTCAATTACATTGAACACTATATTCACTCCACATGTGTGACAGCAGCAGTTCTGGTAAATCGGAAAGCCACGTGCTGCAGCTTACAATTGATTGCTTATCTTGAAGTGCATCCACAAGCTTCCTGTCACAGATGGCTCAAACATCACCACTTAACATTTGTATAGCACCGAGAAGAGGGTAAAACGTGCCGTTCGATTGCGATACTGTCCAAGCATGACACTTCTTCATGATTTATAGGAATCAATATGAGAAATTTGGTTTCTAACTTTCAGAAATTGACAATCTCGACAAACCGTATAAAAATCACATAAGCACTGGCACTGTTACCAGCCTGTTTATGGAAGGCCGCATTGTGCAGCACAAGCTTCTGGAGCCAAGCTTGGTTATGCAAGTTAATGAGGGATTAGCAACATTTTCACTTAAACGACCCCGTCCATGGCGGAAATCAATTCTCTCCCCGGCCCGTTTGCATACAAATACCAATTCTAATAATGCTACATATTCAAAAAAAAAAAAAAAAAACATGAGAGGTCCGGTTTGGAAGGGTTAATACCTTTGATAGAATTCCCGATTTGAAAGATGCCGTGAGAAGGTGTGGGGATTCGGACCCCCTTAACAACGAATGCCGGGTGCGGCATCCGCCTTTCATTATCGTAATGTGCCTGTCTTATATACCATTTCCATATTGGCCATAAAGATCAAATTAAGCGACCTTCGTTGTTGTCTACAATGTGGCACGTGTTTTGTGTTTATCGGGCTCCGCCACTACCCAGCGTTGACGGCTCTTTCGGCTGATAGCCCTACGATCCTGCGGCTGGAGGCTTGTGCTGTCGAGTAAGGCTTTTCTATCAATGACTTGCTGGCTTGGTCGTCCAACCTGGCCTGTGATCCAAAAACCACCGAGGAAAAAATACCAGACCCCCGCAAGAAACATCGACAGACGTTACCAAGCACCCTGTGTTTCTCCATCAAACCGCCTTCGTTGAACGGTTTATACAAGTGAACAATACACTCGACGCTTGGTTGACTGTAATGGAGGCTAAGCTCTGCAACAAACAAGGGTACGATCCTCCGAGTGGCTTTAAATTTGTTGAGCCACCGGCGAGCTCAATACAAATTTCAAGTATAAAATGCTCATATGCTGCAGCATGCAGCATTCCGAGTTGGAGGCGCTGCTAATTCGTTTTAGTGCTGCTACCACGTCGTCATCAAACAACAAGCTGCCTCCAAAATGAGGATCGGTAGGTGATTCTTGTACAACACATTATTAAGTGTAAGTGAAAGTGAAAGGACTCGTCCAAAACGTAACAGCCTTATGTTTTCGAGCGTCTGTTTCATCCCCGGTGCACCGCCGCCGATCACACATTTCTAGTTCGCGGTGCCTCGACATGAAATCGCGGCCTGCATTGTCCGTCGTGGCGTCGGATAGCGAGCTCGATGCCAAACTGTGTGATGACGATAAAATGGAGGCCTCGTGCGACATCGGGAGACGACGCTGCACAAGGCTGGGCTTCGAATCAACCGCTCGGGCGTCACCTTCGAGCCTGATGACAAGCCGTGCACGAAAGGGACAGATAAAGACGACGACCTTCATCTGCAGTCTTCACGAGCGCAGATTTCCTTGGACAAGCTCGAGACCTGCAGTTTGATCGGCCGAGGGAGTTCAGGGCAAGTATTCAAGACGCGGCACTGCGACTCACGCGCCTTGTACGCGGTCAAAGTGGTGACCAATGTGTTTGACAAACCGAGGCGCGACCAGCTCATCACTGAGGTTCGGACGCTGTACGGCATCGAAAGCGACCACCTCGTCGGTTTTTACGGCGCGTACTTCCAGGACCAGGCCCTGAGTCTTGTTCTCGAGTTTTGTACGCTCGGGTCGATGGACCAGCTCCTTTCCCGACTTCCAAAAGACGACAACAAGGTTCCGGAATACGTAGTAGCAGCAATTGCCGCTCAGGTACTGACTGGACTAGCGCACCTCAAAGACAAGCGGTACTTCCATCGCGACATCAAGCCGCAAAACATTCTCATCCAGCAGAATGGAGCCGTCAAACTCACGGATTTCGGGCTCGCTCGCGAGCTGTGCTCGTCAACGAGCATGGCTCAGACGTTTGTCGGTACATTCAAGTACATGGCACCCGAGCGAGTCCAAAACGAGCCATACGAGTACGTCGTGCGCTGACAAACATGGCTCTGTTTGTTTTGACAATTGATTATTTTTGGCAGCTACAAGTCAGACATTTGGAGCCTTGGTCTCGTTCTCATTGAATGTGCAACACGAACATTTCCGTATGCAAACGCGCGAAGTTATATCGATGTGAGTTTTTCTTGCATGGCTCATTACTCCAGAAGCTAACGCGATACTTTTTGTTGTGCAGGTTGTTCAAAGCATCGTTGAGAGCCCAGAGCCTCGACTACCGAAGTCGAAGACATCCGGCGATCCATTCACGCCAGAGTTCCGCGACTTCATCAGCCACTGCATGAAGAAAAATGTACGACAACGTGTTACTTCGTCCTTTGACAATTGCCGCATTGATGTGAATTCCTGTTACAGCCTTCCGAGCGTGCATCGGTCGAAGAGCTGCTGGATTCATCTTGGCTGCAGCTTCATGAGGCCACAAACACCGAGCGCTGTGTACGTCGATGTGCAACATGGTTTCGCCAAGCTGACCTTATATCAACCGAAGAGATCTCAGAAGCGAAGGGGTTCAATCATGACAACAAAGAGATGAAGGCGAAGGATATCGATGACGAAGAAGAGATCGAAGAGGCCATCGAAATTGGTGAAGATGACGAGTAAGAGGTAGCGAAGTCACGGTAGATATTATAACAATCTCATATCACCGGAGACTTTCTTCCCAAGTTGTATGCTTCCTCTAACTACGAGCACGATCGTTCGATAGCAAGTACTCTCTAGCCGAGTCGTGAGCAGCACAAGAGCCATACCGTCTAGAACCTGCTCGTTCTGGGTCGCGAGGTTCCAAGAACAACCGTTCGCGGAGAGCGACGAGGATACCAACCAAGCTAACTCCGGCCATTAAGGCTATCATCCCGAGCATCCGAGTAGCGCGCTGCTCCCTGGCGTCCAGGGTGCTTCAACTCCCACTGCTGGGTTCTTTTCCAACGTAGTAGCTTGCAAATGTTCCTGTGTCAAGAGCTGCAAAGAGGCTTTCATCTGTTCCATGCACTCTGGAAGATCATTCAACAGCGTGGAGAACCGTAGCGTCCCGAGACCTGAAGCAGCGTCCCAACCAAGTGTAGCCTCGTGCCCTTTTGGACAGCATTGCATCCCCTTGGAGCCACACGAAATGTCACCTTGAGTGATGTCGGCGAACACGTGGGGGCAAAAATCATATAATCGGTAGAACAACGGATTCAGGAAGCCGAGCGGGGGCAGTTGGGGAAGCGCGCGGTTTAGTAGTGTAATCATCGATGCCAGCACGGGGGCTGATACGGACGTTCCATCAGTAGCACCCACAGTGCCATCGACCACCACAGGGAACGCATGTCCAACCGCTGCCACGTCAGGCAGAGCTCTTCCGCTTGCACGAAATAATGGTAAAAGTCCCGACGAATTAGCAAAAGCCAAATACGGCTCAACAGCTTTTCGTTGGTAGTCAGGCATTTCGTAAAGGTCGCTGAAGCCCCCACCTGATGTGATGAGGGCTCGTGCTGATGAAGTGGATGTGACAGCTTCGTTCCACTTGCCCTTGTCGTTTCGAGCGGAGGCTGAAGCAATCGTTGTCGCCCCAACCGCTGTGACGTACGGTGAGGATGCTGGGAACATTGCCATGAACTTGGAGCAGCATGGCACGTGGCAGAAATCTTCCGCTAGGTGGCTTCCCCTTACGCCTGCATCTCCAGCAGACACAAGCACTGAAATCCCGCGCAGAGCTGTCTTCATAAGCTCCCTGTTCACCGCTGCTGCATAGGCGACAGGCATGCTGCACTCGTCGTCCGTGTAGCTGATGGAAACGACGGCGGGTGGAGGTTGCATTGCGTTCACGTCCTGCAAGAAGGTCAGGAACGGCTCTTGGTTGTCTGCTGCGTAGGGAGTGTCGGGTCTCTAAGCTGCGAGTAGCACATCATCTCAATGTCGGAGGCATCGCCAGTTTCGTGGCCGGTCAGTGACGCAGTCACCTGGATGTCTAACGAAGCCTCGCCCGTGGGTTGATGCGCCGACATACAGGGCCCCGTGGCTTTCGGCAAGCTCTTAACTTTATTCTGTCCATCGATCGTGCGCAGAAATTGCACCAGATCTTGTTCGTTGTAGTACTCGTGCAGGAAGGTCCCCACCACGAGTTTGTTGCGAGCCACACGGCTGGTCGTGGCGTTCTTCTCAACGACCGCATGACTATCGGCACTCTTTACTGTCAGCCTCTCTGGTATGTCGTACTGCTCTCGAATCACTGCTGGTGTAGCTCCCTGGGCCCCCACTCGGAAGTCCCCGTGAACGGCTGCTGCTTGATGGCGAGCGGGTCCTTATTGTCCGTGACTCCTCCCTGCATGAACCTCGCCTGCATCTCCGTGGGGAAACTCTCCAGTCCGTCCACATAGGCCACGACTCCTTCCAGTTGCTCTGGGATCTGGTAGGTCTCCTCCGGTCGAACCACTGTGAGTCTGGAGCTCTGTGTGTGCTGGTAGTGGAACAGTTTGGTGTCGAAAAGCCGCTCCGCAGTGGCTGCAGTGAGGCTTACACTCCATAGATCCTGGACGACGTCGCTGGGCTCCACTGCCAGCACTTGCGCCTCATTGAGCAGCTGCTGGAAGCGTTGGACGCTCTCTTGGGTCGGCGCAAAATGCTCTCGGAGCTGCTCGGCAGCAGTCAGATGCTGCCCGTACGAGGGCGACACAGGGTCCGTCACGCTCTGCACAAGCGCCGCCAGCTCCTGGTCACTCTTTTGGGGGAGCAGCGCCACCCGCAGCGTCAACGGCAGCTCTGGGGCCACGCGAGCACCGCGTTCCCACCGCGTCGGGTGCGCGTTCAGCACCTGCTTGAGGCCTTCAGCTGCACCGCCGATGGGCGTGGCGAGCAGCAGCAGAGACAGCAGGAACAAGTGAAGCAAGAAGCGCGGCCCCATGGGAATGCGGCGGATGCGTCTGGGGTTTTAGGCGTAGTTTTGCAGATGCGTCCATTTTAGGCGTAGTTTTTAATTCACCATGATCCTGTCAAATGACTTCACTTTCAATCGCAATACTAGTGATTTTGAAGGAGCGCTCGAGCGCTCACAGTTAGTTCGTCTGCGACCCCCATGGAGGCGTCACAATGGCGTGCATCCTGTATTCGTTCACAGGGCTCGAGGCTTGGCGATTCCGACGAGTTTTCCTCGCGTAAACCGCTGCGCCTACAATCCCCCACAGCGACAATGCACGCAATAGCGCCAATCAAGATTCCCTCCGTCCCGACGCTGCTGCTGCTGCTGTCCTGGGAATTGGTAGAGTCCGCTGCAGCCAGGGAAACCGTCCGCACGCCACCAATACCCGATTGCCCATACTGTCCACTCTGGCCATTCTGATTGTTCTGGCCTTGCTGACCTCCATATTGACCTTGCTGGCCGCCATTCTGTCCTTGCTGGCCGCCATATTGGCCTTGTCCGTTTTGACCTTGACCATATTGACCAGTTTGATCGTATGGATTTGTTGGAGTGGGCGTAGTAGGTCTCGTCGGCGCCGGCGTGGGCTCCTCAGTTGTAGGACACGGTGTCGTTGGCTCCGGGGTTGTCGGCGCTGGCGTCGGTTCTTCCGTAGTCGGACACGGTGTCGTTGGCTCCGGGGTTGTCGGTGCCGGCGTCGGTTCTTCCGTAGTCGGACACGGTGTCGTTGGCTCCGGGGTTGTCGGCGCCGGCGTGGGCTCCTCAGTTGTAGGACACGGTGTCGTTGGCTCCGGGGTTGTCGGTGCCGGCGTCGGTTCTTCCGTAGTCGGACACGGTGTCGTTGGCTCCGGGGTTGTCGGGGCCGGCGTGGGCTCCTCAGTTGTAGGACACGGCGTCGTTGGCTCCGGGGTTGTCGGTGCCGGCGTCGGTTCTTCCGTAGTCGGACACGGTGTCGTTGGCTCCGGGGTTGTCGGCGCCGGCGTCGGTTCTTCCGTAGTCGGACACGGTGTCGTTGGCTCCGGGGTTGTCGGCGCCGGCGTGGGCTCCTCAGTTGTAGGACACGGTGTCGTTGGCTCCGGGGTTGTCGGTGCCGGCGTCGGTTCTTCCGTAGTCGGACACGGTGTCGTTGGCTCCGGGGTTGTCGGCGCCGGCGTCGGTTCTTCCGTAGTCGGACACGGTGTCGTTGGCTCCGGGGTTGTCGGCGCCGGCGTGGGCTCCTCAGTTGTAGGACACGGTGTCGTTGGCTCCGGGGTTGTCGGTGCCGGCGTCGGTTCTTCCGTAGTCGGACACGGTGTCGTTGGCTCCGGGGTTGTCGGGGCCGGCGTGGGCTCCTCAGTTGTAGGACACGGCGTCGTTGGCTCCGGGGTTGTCGGCGCCGGCGTGGGCTCCTCAGTTGTAGGACACGGTGTCGTTGGCTCCGGGGTTGTCGGTGCCGGCGTCGGTTCTTCCGTAGTCGGACACGGTGTCGTTGGCTCCGGGGTTGTCGGGGCCGGCGTGGGCTCCTCAGTTGTAGGACACGGCGTCGTTGGCTCCGGGGTTGTCGGCGCCGGCGTGGGCTCCTCAGTTGTAGGACACGGTGTCGTTGGCTCCGGGGTTGTCGGTGCCGGCGTCGGTTCTTCCGTAGTCGGACACGGTGTCGTTGGCTCCGGGGTTGTCGGGGCCGGCGTGGGCTCCTCAGTTGTAGGACACGGTGTCGTTGGCTCCGGGGTTGTCGGCGCTGGCGTCGGTTCTTCCGTAGTCGGACACGGTGTCGTTGGCTCCGGGGTTGTCGGTGCCGGCGTCGGTTCTTCCGTAGTCGGACACGGTGTCGTTGGCTCCGGGGTTGTCGGTGCCGGCGTGGGCTCCTCAGTTGTAGGACACGGTGTCGTTGGCTCCGGGGTTGTCGGCGCTGGCGTGGGCTCCTCAGTTGTAGGACACGGCGTCGTTGGCTCCGGGGTTGTCGGCGCCGGCGTGGGCTCCTCAGTTGTAGGACACGGTGTCGTTGGCTCCGGGGTTGTCGGTGCCGGCGTCGGTTCTTCCGTAGTCGGACACGGTGTCGTTGGCTCCGGGGTTGTCGGTGCCGGCGTCGGTTCTTCCGTAGTCGGACACGGTGTCGTTGGCTCCGGGGTTGTCGGCGCCGGCGTGGGCTCCTCAGTTGTAGGACACGGTGTCGTTGGCTCCGGGGTTGTCGGTGCCGGCGTCGGTTCTTCCGTAGTCGGACACGGTGTCGTTGGCTCCGGGGTTGTCGGGGCCGGCGTGGGCTCCTCAGTTGTAGGACACGGCGTCGTTGGCTCCGGGGTTGTCGGCGCCGGCGTGGGCTCCTCAGTTGTAGGACACGGTGTCGTTGGCTCCGGGGTTGTCGGTGCCGGCGTCGGTTCTTCCGTAGTCGGACACGGTGTCGTTGGCTCCGGGGTTGTCGGTGCCGGCGTCGGTTCTTCCGTAGTCGGACACGGTGTCGTTGGCTCCGGGGTTGTCGGCGCCGGCGTGGGCTCCTCAGTTGTAGGACACGGTGTCGTTGGCTCCGGGGTTGTCGGTGCCGGCGTCGGTTCTTCCGTAGTCGGACACGGTGTCGTTGGCTCCGGGGTTGTCGGGGCCGGCGTGGGCTCCTCAGTTGTAGGACACGGCGTCGTTGGCTCCGGGGTTGTCGGCGCCGGCGTGGGCTCCTCAGTTGTAGGACACGGTGTCGTTGGCTCCGGGGTTGTCGGTGCCGGCGTCGGTTCTTCCGTAGTCGGACACGGTGTCGTTGGCTCCGGGGTTGTCGGTGCCGGCGTCGGTTCTTCCGTAGTCGGACACGGTGTCGTTGGCTCCGGGGTTGTCGGCGCCGGCGTGGGCTCCTCAGTTGTAGGACACGGTGTCGTTGGCTCCGGGGTTGTCGGTGCCGGCGTCGGTTCTTCCGTAGTCGGACACGGTGTCGTTGGCTCCGGGGTTGTCGGGGCCGGCGTGGGCTCCTCAGTTGTAGGACACGGCGTCGTTGGCTCCGGGGTTGTCGGTGCCGGCGTCGGTTCTTCCGTAGTCGGACACGGTGTCGTTGGCTCCGGGGTTGTCGGCGCCGGCGTGGGCTCCTCAGTTGTAGGACACGGTGTCGTTGGCTCCGGGGTTGTCGGTGCCGGCGTCGGTTCTTCCGTAGTCGGACACGGTGTCGTTGGCTCCGGGGTTGTCGGTGCCGGCGTGGGCTCCTCAGTTGTAGGACACGGTGTCGTTGGCTCCGGGGTTGTCGGTGCCGGCGTCGGTTCTTCCGTAGTCGGACACGGTGTCGTTGGCTCCGGGGTTGTCGGGGCCGGCGTGGGCTCCTCAGTTGTAGGACACGGCGTCGTTGGCTCCGGGGTTGTCGGCGCCGGCGTGGGCTCCTCAGTTGTAGGACACGGTGTCGTTGGCTCCGTGGTTGTCGGGGCCGGCGTGGGCTCCTCAGTTGTAGGACACGGTGTCGTTGGCTCCGGGGTTGTCGGTGCCGGAGTAGGCTCTGGTGTTGTCGGTGCCGGCGTTGGTTCCGGTGTTGTCGGGGCTGGAGTAGGCCCTGGCGTTGTCGTTGTCGGCGTTGGCTCTGGCGTTGTCGGGGCTGGAGTAGGCTCTGGCGTTGTCGGTGCCGGCGTTGGTTCCGGAGTTGTCGGGGCTGGAGTAGGCCCTGGCGTTGTCGTTGTCGGCGTTGGCTCTGGCGTTGTCGGGGCTGGAGTAGGCTCTGGCGTTGTCGGTGCCGGCGTTGGTTCCGGAGTTGTCGGGGCTGGAGTAGGCCCTGGCGTTGTCGTTGTCGGCGTTGGCTCTGGCGTTGTCGGGGCTGGAGTAGGCTCTGGCGTTGTCGGTGCCGGCGTTGGTTCCGGAGTTGTCGGGGCTGGAGTAGGCCCTGGCGTTGTCGTTGTCGGCGTTGGCTCTGGCGTTGTCGGGGCTGGAGTAGGCTCTGGCGTTGTCGGTGCCGGCGTTGGTTCCGGAGTTGTCGGGGCTGGAGTAGGCCCTGGCGTTGTCGTTGTCGGCGTTGGCTCTGGCGTTGTCGGGGCTGGAGTAGGCTCTGGCGTTGTCGGTGCCGGCGTTGGTTCCGGAGTTGTCGGGGCTGGAGTAGGCCCTGGCGTTGTCGTTGTCGGCGTTGGCTCTGGCGTTGTCGGGGCTGGAGTAGGCTCTGGCGTTGTCGGTGCCGGCGTTGGTTCCGGAGTTGTCGGGGCTGGAGTAGGCCCTGGCGTTGTCGTTGTCGGCGTTGGCTCTGGCGTTGTCGGGGCTGGAGTAGGCTCTGGCGTTGTCGGTGCCGGCGTTGGTTCCGGAGTTGTCGGGGCTGGAGTAGGCCCTGGCGTTGTCGTTGTCGGCGTTGGCTCTGGCGTTGTCGGGGCTGGAGTAGGCTCTGGCGTTGTCGGTGCCGGCGTTGGTTCCGGAGTTGTCGGGGCTGGAGTAGGCCCTGGCGTTGTCGTTGTCGGCGTTGGCTCTGGCGTTGTCGGGGCTGGAGTAGGCTCTGGCGTTGTCGGTGCCGGCGTTGGTTCCGGAGTTGTCGGGGCTGGAGTAGGCCCTGGCGTTGTCGTTGTCGGCGTTGGCTCTGGCGTTGTCGGGGCTGGAGTAGGCTCTGGCGTTGTCGGTGCCGGCGTTGGTTCCGGAGTTGTCGGGGCTGGAGTAGGCCCTGGCGTTGTCGTTGTCGGCGTTGGCTCTGGCGTTGTCGGGGCTGGAGTAGGCTCTGGCGTTGTCGGTGCCGGCGTTGGTTCCGGAGTTGTCGGGGCTGGAGTAGGCCCTGGCGTTGTCGTTGTCGGCGTTGGCTCTGGCGTTGTCGGGGCTGGAGTAGGCTCTGGCGTTGTCGGTGCCGGCGTTGGTTCCGGAGTTGTCGGGGCTGGAGTAGGCCCTGGCGTTGTCGTTGTCGGCGTTGGCTCTGGCGTTGTCGGGGCTGGAGTAGGCTCTGGCGTTGTCGGTGCCGGCGTTGGTTCCGGAGTTGTCGGGGCTGGAGTAGGCCCTGGCGTTGTCGTTGTCGGCGTTGGCTCTGGCGTTGTCGGGGCTGGAGTAGGCTCTGGCGTTGTCGGTGCCGGCGTTGGTTCCGGAGTTGTCGGGGCTGGAGTAGGCCCTGGCGTTGTCGTTGTCGGCGTTGGCTCTGGCGTTGTCGGGGCTGGAGTAGGCTCTGGCGTTGTCGGTGCCGGCGTTGGTTCCGGAGTTGTCGGGGCTGGAGTAGGCCCTGGCGTTGTCGTTGTCGGCGTTGGCTCTGGCGTTGTCGGGGCTGGAGTAGGCTCTGGCGTTGTCGGTGCCGGCGTTGGTTCCGGAGTTGTCGGGGCTGGAGTAGGCCCTGGCGTTGTCGTTGTCGGCGTTGGCTCTGGCGTTGTCGGGGCTGGAGTAGGCTCTGGCGTTGTCGGTGCCGGCGTTGGTTCCGGAGTTGTCGGGGCTGGAGTAGGCCCTGGCGTTGTCGTTGTCGGCGTTGGCTCTGGCGTTGTCGGGGCTGGAGTAGGCTCTGGCGTTGTCGGTGCCGGCGTTGGTTCCGGAGTTGTCGGGGCTGGAGTAGGCCCTGGCGTTGTCGATGTCGGCGTTGGCTCTGGCGTTGTCGGGGCTGGAGTAGGCTCCGCCGTTGTTGGCGCCGGAGTCTCAGTTGACGGTATTGGCGTCTCGGGCGTCTGCGTCGTCGGCCCAGGAGTCTCTGGCGTACCTGTTGATGGAGACGGCGTCCCAGGCGCAGCGGTCGATGGCGTTGGCGTCTCTGGAGTAGCAGTCGACGGCGTTGGCGTACCTGTTGATGGAGACGGCGTCCCAGGCGCAGCGGTCGATGGCGTTGGCGTCTCTGGAGTAGCAGTCGACGGCGTTGGCGTACCTGTTGATGGAGACGGCGTCCCAGGCGCAGCGGTCGATGGCGTTGGCGTCTCTGGAGTAGCAGTCGACGGCGTTGGCGTACCTGTTGATGGAGACGGCGTCCCAGGCGCAGCGGTCGATGGCGTTGGCGTCTCTGGAGTAGCAGTCGACGGCGTTGGCGTACCTGTTGATGGAGACGGCGTCCCAGGCGCAGCGGTCGATGGCGTTGGCGTCTCTGGAGTAGCAGTCGACGGCGTTGGCGTACCTGTTGATGGAGACGGCGTCCCAGGCGCAGCGGTCGATGGCGTTGGCGTCTCTGGAGTAGCAGTCGACGGCGTTGGCGTACCTGTTGATGGAGACGGCGTCCCAGGCGTAGCGGTCGATGGCGTTGGCGTCTCAGTTGATGGCGTCGGGGTCTCTGGAGTTTGTGTAGATGGCGTCGGTGTACCAGGGATAGATGTTGACGGAGGCGAAGTCTCAGGCGTCTCCGTTGTTGGTGCCGTCGTCTGTGGTGCTTCGGTCGTAGGAGCTAAGGTGCCTGGAGTCTGACTTGAAGGCGTCGGCGTTGAGGGTGCTTCAGTCGCAGGCGGCTCCGTTTGTGGCGTTTCAGTTGATGGTTGAGCAGTGGACGGTGCCTCGGTCACAGGTGCTTCCGTCGGCGCCTCTGTGAGAACTTCCCCGCAGTCGTACAGCTCTGTCACTGGGGTGGTCTGCACGAACCAGCTCTCGTCATAGTTTTCGTTGCCGTCAAACGCCGCGCTCTCGTCGATACTCTCCACAACGTCGTCTCCATCGAAATCCCAAGTGGGGCAGCTCTTTCCACCGTCGGTACGGTCACTACTGGGGTGGACGCTGGCACTGTCGCTGCTGGGGTGGACGTGGCCACGGTTGCTGCCGGCGTAGTGGCCGGTGCGTCTCCGCAGCCCACCGACGGCAGCACGCAGCCCCACGTGGAGCTCGAGACGATCCGACATTCGGCGTCCTCGGGGCTACGCACTCGGCGCCCGCGTACGACGGCAGGTAGTCGTGGCAGTCGGCCACCGCCACGTCGCCCTTCAGCGGACACGCGGTGCCCGCGGGGCTCGATCCGGCGCCGGCGCACAGAGCCCCTCTGGAGTCGTCTATGGAGTAGGTGGCGTCGCTGCACACGCTCACGTCCAGCGCCCGCGCGCCGCACGTCGCTAGCGCCGCCGCTGTGATGCACAGCACCCTCGCAGTCTGCCGCATATGGCCGCGCATGCTGTGTCGAGTTCGTGGGAAAATGGCAAGTGAGGATCGAGGGCCACCATGTGCACGAACACCAGTCAGTAGGGAATAAGTGGGACATCGAAATGTACCCTTGACTGACTTTTGTATGGTGCAACACGGGGGGACATTCAAAGCGACGTGGTTTTCCCCAGACATGGAAGGTAAGTATATCCTACATCAACTAACTACTCACCAACTTGTCTGTGAACACTTCAAGAAACAATTTGCTCTTCCGACTCGACAACGCATCAGGCCAGATCCCGAAGCGCGGGCTCTCGACCGCCCCATCACTGCAGACGAACTCGCGTTTGCTCTTCGAAAACTAAACAACCGTCGCGCCAGCGGACCAGACTCTATCCCAGCAGAAACTCTCAAATACGGCGCAGACGTACTCGCACCTCAGCTTGCGGCTCTTCTAAATGCAAGTTTCGAACGAGGGGAACCACTGGACCTCGGCGAAGGAACACTGTTATGTCTCCCGAAACCAAACAAACCGCGAGGGAATGTTCCAGTCTTCGACCCATCGTCCTCCTCAATAGCATCCGCAAGGCCATCTCGCTACTCGTTCTCAACCGAATCTCGCCCGCCGTCAATGGTTTTCTATCTCCGCATCAAAGTGGTTTTAGAAAAGCACGAAACACGGCCGACGCCGTCTGGACGCACCGTTGGCTGTGCGCCCGGACGCAACGCTTCAAGGAAACTATCCATGTTCTCGGCATCGACCTCTCTAGAGCCTTCGACACCATAGACCGGACCAAGCTCATCTCGACACTCGAAGAATTTCTGACCGACGATGACATCAGGCTTATCAAGCTTCTTCTAGCCAATACAACCTTGGCTCTTCGAGTCAACGGCGGCCAAGCAATGGACCCCTTCGAAAGCAACACAGGTACCCCCAAGGCGACTCACTCTCACCAGTTTTGTTTGTAGTGTATTTAGAAGCGGCTCTCCGCGATGTAGCAAAGGAATTACCAGTACCATACCCGCTCCTGGAACAAATGGTGGTATACGCTGACGACGCAGATTTTATCTGCCATGACCCAGCAATCATCGACCTCATCCTCGAACGAGCGCCAGACATCCTCGCCCGTTGGTCTCTCCAAATGAATGTCTCCAAGACGGAGATCACTAAGCTCGAGCGCCATGTCACTCCGACAGGAGAAACTCCCAGGACCCGAGCAGCGGACGAGGGGTGGCGACTGACCAAGAAACTTGGATCGCTCCTCGGCGATGGCGAAGACGTCAGCCGACGCAAAACTCTAGCAGCAGCAGCACTCACAAGACTATGGACAGTGTGGCTCCGACCGCACTACACCAGCGACGAAACTCGGATCCGACTCTACAACTGCTACGTTCTGCCAATATTGCTCTACAACAGCGGCACATGGGCTCTCACGACATCGGAACTTCATGGACTGGAGAGCTTTCACCGCCGCCAGCTACGCAAAGTCCTCAACATTCGCTATCCCCGCCACATGTCCAACCCGACCCTATACGACACCTGCAACGAACGCCCGCTCCGTCACAAGAATACGGCTGCTCGATGGGGCCTCTTTGGTCACATCTTACGCCGTCCCGACATTCCCGCGTACACACAAATGGCCGCTTATTTCGAACCAAGCAACACAGGAACATGGCGTGGCCGTCCACGCACGACTCTACCGACCGTTCTTGACGCAGACCTAGTCTCAAGCGGCTGCGGTTACCGACTTCGCACCGCACAGGACCTCGATGAACTACGACTACTCGCTTCGGATAAACTGACATGGAGGAGACTCACAACATCTATCCAGGACGCACTTCCAGCAAAGGGAGACCCGACATATGCGGACACCACTCTATGCTGCCGACTAGCTAAATTGAGTCTAGCGCACGCATAACTTCGGCTACGCGAAAATGTACTTCCTTTCCTTTCCTTTCCGTGGTTTTCCCGCCTGCTTCGGGAAGATGTGATTCAGGGCACGTCCTGCGTGGCGGTGATCGGCGACTTGATGCTGTCGTGACAAGCGTCGTGCCTGCCCAAATGGGGTGCGCCGGTCAACTATGCGGGCGGTAGCTTAAGTCAAGTCCGATTCGGTGGCTGCATTTTCCTGGCTTTAAGAGAATTCAACCCGCAGCTTGCCCATGACAAGCTGCCACAGACTTGGGTTAGCTGTTCAGAGCGCTTCTGGTCGATGTGTGAAGCGACGCCGCGGTTCATGAGTCTCGCTTCATGCACATTTATTCGGCCGCGACAACGTCAGGAGCAAGGAGACGAACGACTTCGACTTGCTCTGTTTGCTAGTGACTAAGAAAACCGAGTATCCACGAGCACAAGTATGCATGGTAAGACTGGGCCTGGCTGGCCGTGTTGGCGCGTACGAAGCTGGCCGCTCACTCGGCAATGTCGCACAAGATGGACGAGATGGAGCCGCGCCTCCCGCTGCGGTGGGTCGTCGTCGAGGGCCGCTCGCACACTGCGCCGGCGTCTCGCGCTCGAGCGCGCCTCCGGTCTGCCCGCAGCTGCCTCTCGGGCACGCTCTGACTGCGCATGCGGCTCATGGAGGGCAGCTCGTCTTGCCGCGGGATCTTGATGGCCGGTGGCTGGTGGGCGTGCAGGCTCACGCGAAATGGCTGCTTGCGCTTCTTCTTTCGGCTGCCGGCTTTAACCGAATCCGCAACGACGGCGCCATCCTGGCTGCCCAGGACGCCTGCGTCGCTCGTTTGGAGCGCTTGACCTCTTGGCTTTGCCCTTGAGTGCTCCGACTTGACCTTGGATCTCTTCTTGGCTTTCCTGGAGAAGGCAGCGCTTTCTACAGCCGCGTCAGTGACCAACATGGCCTCATCTTTGATCTCTCCGCCCGGGAATTCGACATGGGCCTCCTGGGCCTGAGCCTGGGCCTGGGCCAGCTCTGCCGCCAACTCCATGGGGCTACGCAGCTTAGTGTCGGCTTGTGCCTTGCGGCTCTTCTCGTTCGGGTTCTGGATCACAGCTGAAAGCTCCTCGCGGAGCGAGTCAATCTGCGACTGAAACCGCTTGCGCTCTGCACCGACAGCGTTGCCGGCCAGCACCTGTAACGACGTGATACGATTTACAAGGCTGCGGATGCGCCGGTGCGGCCAGCGCACGAGGCCGTTGCGGCGGCAGATCTTCTTCATTAACGTGATGCACACGCCCAGCTCCTTGGCAACGACTGCCATCGGCTTGTTGAAGTGCGGCCGCAGCTCGTTAAGCGTTAAGTCCTTGACGTTCATCGCTCCTCCCACGTGTCCGCCCGACGTCATGGGCGGCATGTGCTTCATCGCATTCGTGGGGCTGCCGTTGGGCATGAAGAGCCCCGCGTCTCCCGATATCATGACGTCTCCGATGTTCACCGCGGTGGGCGTCGTGGAGTAGCCCGAGCTCGACTGGCTCTGCGACTGCATCATGACGTGGTGCGGGCTCATCGTCAACGGCGCCCCGGAAACGTAGAGCGAGGATAGCCCGCTCCCGTGGATCGGGGACATTTGCAGCGGCAGTCCATGCTCTAGTTGCTGATCGAGCTGCTGCTGTTGCTGCTGCTGCGCCTGCAGCTGCATGTAGGGCGTCACGACTCCCGATCCGTTGGCCAGCGAGTCCATCTGCCCCGTGGGCTGCGTCAGCAGTGCAAACATGTTCTGCGGCGCCTCGTAGGACCAGGCGTCTGCGATGAAGCGCGAGTCGAACTGCAGCTCCTTCATGACGGTGGGGACACGGGCGACACCGAGTCGCAGCCGAGAGTGGGGCCTGACAGCCCATCGCCAGGCTTGGGCATCAGCGACTTGAGCGCGTCGGGATCCAGGTTGTTGTCTGCCACGCCGGGGCCGTTGGTCTGGGATGTCTCCACCTTGAGCGCCGAGCCGCCGGGCGTGGTGGGCTTGTTCTTGGGCGGCGGCTGGACGCCCGGGTCTGTCCAGGCCACGTCAGGCTTGCTCTCGGCCGCAGCTTTGGAGGTTGAAGTTGCCTCGTGCCCCTCGTTCAGGTAGGGGCTGCTCTCGGGCTCGGGGCCGGACGCCAGTTCGGGCGCGCGGTGCTGCTCCATCTCGGTCGCCATCGCGCGGGGAGGGAGGGGGAGAGGCTCAGGCGGCTAGAGCGGATCTAGCGGGCGGTCGATGTCTAACTGCGAGTCGCCGAGGAATGGCAGGCCTCCATCGGTGCTCGCGCCGAGAACGCGAAAAATCGAAGGAAATCTTGTTTTGAAGACAAATCTGGCCGTTTCACTTCAATGACGGGACGACCTTTCAGGGCGACCGTTCAGCACGTGCCGAAGCGGCGGCGGAATCTTTTCGGCCCGCCAGCGGGGACTTGCGCCCTGGTGCTCAGTGTCAGGCCTCCACTGCGTCTCCTTGGTTCGCCGTCAGACCTTCCTCGAGCTCGGCCAGGCATCGTGCCTTGGCCTGCTCGGGCAAAACAATGCCAGGCTTGTTTTGCAAGCCTTTCGAAAAAATCTTGTTGGAGCTGCCCGCTCTGTTTCTGCGCGAGCTTTCTCGTCCAACGTAGCTCATGTTTCGCCGACAACAATGACTGCTTCCCGAGCATGATCCTGGACAGCTTGCTGTACTTGTACGTTGTGATCGCCATCTCTTGGGACACTGTCTGTAGCCATCGATCTTTCGTCTACAGCACATCATGGACGAAAGTCGACTAGCCAATCGTCAGTATGAAGCGTTCCGCTCTCGAAACGCTGCCGTTGGAGAAGCATTGAGCAGCCAGCAGGGACAGACGATCTTCCAGTGCCGACATCGATTCGTTGTCATGCTTGGGCCGATACTTGCATGGACCGTGTCTCGGTGGTGTAAGGGCTGCGTCGCGATCGGCAAACTGAAGTGATTATTGCCGCCCGCAAAGGTTAACGGAGACACTTGCAGCGTTCGTGGTCTCTTGGAGCTCACGATCCCATCTGCTGCAAGTGTCGCCCAGCAGCTGTGGCCCGCATTGAGCTCAAGCTCGCTGCGCCGCCGCCCCATCGATCGTTTGCCGCCGACAATGTCTCCGCCCTCCCGTCCCTTAGGTATTACTTCCCGGTCAAATGAGCGCGCTGCACTAGCTTGGCGCGTGGATTTTATCCGGCAATCGGTTCAGCTTGCAGTGTGGCGGTCTTGGCGAGGTATCACTGCGGCTAGAGCACAGCTTTATCTCGCATGCGGCTATGGGATCCCTTGCCGTGCTTGGAGACACTGGCTCAGCTGCGATCCTCGCCCGAGAGCGGACCACCGCTTGACCGGTGTCTCCAGTAAAGTCGGAAGAGCTCTCTGTATTTCTCCTCGGATATAGCGTGGCGTCACGAGCCGAGCCCAGCTTCACTCCAGACCGTGAGAAATCGGTCATACGCCGCCGCGCCGATCGTATGGCATGTGCGACGAGATGAGAACGGGTGGGCGGCCCCTAGCATCTGCAGAGCGAGCGCGTCCAGCGTAGCGCAGTCTTGCGGGGCTCGGCGCGCTTCCAGGCGATCCAAACCCCGGGGAAATGGTCGATGCGACACGCATTCCACAAGGCACAAATCACCGCTGGCGTCAGTTCAGTCAAACTCGCCGCCAAACGAACACTCGCGCGCGGGCGGGCGGCGGGCGCTCAGGAGCTGCGTGGAGTGCGGGGGCCGCGCACACACACAGACACACCCAACGACGTGGGCACGACTACTGGTGCGGCGAAGTCGGCGACCCGCCTTCCTTCCAAAAAGTTTGAATTCGCGCGCTGAACCGCTGCGGGGTTTCTTGGCGTGAAATCGAGCCGCTCCAGCAGAAACGAGGCAAAATGCAAGCGAGGCATTAGCAGAAACGAGTCGCCAGCTG
Organism: Phytophthora quininea; assembly: GCA_011947345.1. Lineage (NCBI taxonomy): Eukaryota > Oomycota > Peronosporomycetes > Peronosporales > Peronosporaceae > Phytophthora > Phytophthora quininea. Next base: position 61,004 of record JAAVTG010000217.1, on the reverse strand, counting down.
CTGCGCTCGGTTGAGAGGCATCTGATTGACCCCGTTCCCCGGCGGACGCTTGCAGCCACTGGACTATCCCCAATTGCCAACGTGCTCCGTGCGTCCTAGTCCCCAACCGAGGCCCATGCCATGCCCAGCGGCGTCAGTGCAGGTCCTTCTTCCTGGCCATCCTCCTTCTCCTCCAGCGAGCACAAGAGCGACTCGAGCTCCAGCGACGGTCGGTCGAGTCCAAGCCTCCTGCCCGGTCCAGCCAGCGTTGATCCTCCGGTGACAGCGGACCAAGTGATCGAGATCTCCATCTCGTCGGACGAACTCCCGAGCTGGAGAAGAAACAACCTGCCGGTGCACACGGGACCCATGCCATGGCCCGGTCGGACTCGCAGCGTCTTGCGTCGATACTCGCCGTTGGTGCCGCCTGCAGCGCTGCTCATTGTTCTGGTCGTGCTGCTCGTGCAAGACCTGGCCAACGCTGACGGAAATGCTGACTCATCCGATTCGCCGTCGGCGAATGAGGGGGTGATCGAGTGGAGCGCCTGCGACCTAGACAATGCAGTCGCCAACGCGTACAACATCACGGCGCAATGCAGTTCGTTGGCGTTTCCGTTGTGCTACGACGGCGTTTGTGATGCTGAAGACGAGAATGCAACCATTGCAGTGGCATTCAAACGTATCGCCGCAGTAGGTGCCGACAGCAACAGCGACGTCAGTGAGCAGACCGTGTGGTACCTTCCTGATCGACCCGACTTGCAGACTCGTTCCGATGTGGATTTGCAGATGACGTTGCTGTATAAAGAATTGCGCGGACAAGTTGACATCTACACAATGGACCTGCGTGGCAGCGGCAACAGCACAGCACTCGCGTGCAACAGCTCAGACGGGCCACCACTGCAATCGGCCATTTTGCGAGAAACAGCGGCGTGTTGCAAGCTTCCGATGTGCGAGCTTGCGTTGCTCGACTGCGAGGACTCGGGTATACCGACTTTAATGCGTTTTCGTTGGCCAGTGCAGCTCGAGATATTGAGGTGGTAGTGTCAACATACCAACCATCCACACACGGCGTCGTCTACGCGCTGGGCTACGGCACACTTGTGGCACAGCAACTGATGCAGCGCGGTATCTCTCAGGTCGTTGGATTTGTTCTTGACAGCGCGCTGGGAGGGCTCGTAGATAACGCCAGCTCGGCCTCGCTAGAAGGTGGAACAGACGAATACCAAGTGTCCAAAAGCGATGAAGACTTTGGCGAGGTTGCCGACATTTTCCTTGCGTGGTGCCAGGCAGACTCCGATTGTTCCGAAATGTTTTCCAATGCAAGCGTCATCACGACGCTAAATGGCACACTTCTAGAAGTGTACGATCGGCTGGACACGGACACTACGTCCATGTGTGCCTCGATCTTAAGTAATACGGCAGACAGCAGCAACTCCGCCACGAACGGAGCGACGCCGCCGTCTTTCATCCTTCGACAACTTTTCGCGGAGATGATGGAAAGCTCGACGCTGCGAGCGTTCGTCCCGGTACTAGCGTATCGCTTTCATCGATGTGGATCGGAAGACCTCACGCTGCTAATGCAGTTCGTAAACACTACGTTTGAAACTGCCGATGAGGTTGTAACACCAGACCTTGTATTTGCAATGCAAGCGTTTAGTGAGCTTTGGGAGCAGCCTTCGCCAGAACAAGCAAATCTTACCCAGCGATTCATTGATTCTGTGATCAGCGACGGTCGCGTGTACACGCAACTTCAGAGCTACTGCTTGTTCACGGGGATACTTCTCCGGCGTGCACGAATGACTCAACCGTCGTGGCAAATTCGTCGGCGACTGAAGGCACGCTGTCGTATCAACGCGGGGTAGTGAACTCTACCAACGTGATTCCGACTGGCGCTAGCGTGCTTTTGCTCAGTGGAGGTCTGGACTCGGTCGCTCCACCCAAGTACGCGGCCACTCTCTTTGACAAGTATCAAGGTGGCGATAAAGCGTTACTCGTAGTCGCTAATGGCACGCATGGGGTAGTGCAATCGGCGATGCAGTCCAACGGTACCGCGTGCGGTCGGCGAGTGCTGGCATCTTACGTGCGGAACAGCGGCAATTTGAGCGCCTACGACGCGTCATGCATGACGGATCTGCAGACCCAAAGCCTGGCGATTTCCAATGCTTCAAGTCTGCTGGTGCTAGGTGTGTCGGACGCGTACAATGGCGTGTTTGTGAGCAATACCAGCAGTAGCGGAAGCAGCATTGGGTTTCCAAGTAGCAGCAGCGGCACCGAGGGCTCAACATCGTCCAGCTCGGCTCTTGATGATCTTAACAACCGCATATCGGCACTTGAAAACTCTCGACGCCGCTACGAAGTGGCGCTGATTGTAGTCGGCAGTGTTCTCGGCTTTGTATTGATCTGTTCTGCTGTGGTGTACATCTTTCGACAGCGACGCAAGCGGCAACTAGCGGATGAAGAAGCCATGCTGCGGCGAATGCGCGGCGACGAGGAAAACGAAATCGAGCTGATGCGCAGCATTTACTTGCTCTCTTCCAGCTCTCCAAGCAGCGGCGAACGGACGCAAGGTGCGCGCGCGCAGTCGAGCAATAGCGCGTAGATATTTAATATCGGTAGGATAAAGCAGTGTACAGTATCCAAACAAAAACTACATGTAGCACTTCCGTTCGCAGTCAAGTCCTGTGTTTCGACAAACAGAATGGATATCGTCGCTTCAGAATTGAAGTGGAAGCGGCCGTCACGCTATCACTGGCGCATGTCGGGACCTTGGGGCGGTGGAGCTCGCCGGCACGGCCTGCAGCAGCAGCGCACGCGTGGAGGACGCGATACCGTGTCATGACACCAAGACTTGAGGGTAATCGAGGCTGATTTCCAGGTTCCAGTCCTCGAACCGCGCAGTGCATCACCAGAAAAACGCAGAGACCGGCCCATTACTGCCTTGCCATCGAGATAGCTTCACCAGCGCAGGGCTTTGGGAAGCTGCCGCTAGCGAGCAGATCAAGTCATCGCGGACGCAAGCCCTCATGCAGTCGAGGACGCCCCTGCCCAGGCTTGCCCGCCGAGCCGATAAGGTGGCCTGGGCGGGACAACCGACGCGCCATCTTCAGGAAAGCATCTGCTGCTTCGGATCGGAACCACACTTGCGCGCTGTATGGCCTTGTTTTACCAAAGACTAGGCAGTCACGACCACCCTCCCCATCACCACGGTGGCACTCACGACGCGCAGTAAACCGCCAGCGCTCCGCGGCGTTCTTGTCTTGATTGCTGCTTGCAGGCAGGTTGCCGTCTCCGCAGCTCTGGCGGGCCGAGTTGCTGCCGTTTCGAGCGCTTCAGAACTGAAGCAAAAGCCGCTCCGCTTCGGGCCAACGGCGGAAGCGGAAAGCTCTCCAATCCGATCGCCGATCCTGATTCTTTTCGCCAAGCGATTTTATACTTGAACAATGTATCGGCCATCAGCGGATCCGCTGCCTCTTCTGCGCGCCATCTAACAAGGGACCCCCTCTCCCCAGCTTGTCGGCAGTCACTTCAGAAACTCGCAGCGAAGCCACAAGTGTTGGCGAGTGCGTTCGCTCTCCCGTGCGCTTCCTGCTGCTTCCCCCACTGCGTCACCATGATGGCCTGGCCAGAGGAACCGCAGTCCCGGCCGGGCGACTGGCAGGACGCCGAGCTGCTCGAGTCCACGTCCTTCTACGCGCCCGACGCCAGCGAGGAGCGCGCGCAGCACGGCGCCAACAACTTCCTGGCCGCCAGCCAGACCGCGGGCGGCGCCGGGCTCACGTACTCGGCCTCATGCCCGTCGTTCTCGGGGCTGGACGACGCCGACAATCTCATGGGCGGAGAAGCAGCGACTGGCGCCGGTGGTCTAGCGACATTCTCCTTCGGCGGCGCACAGGAGCCACTCATGGACGCCATGGGCCCCGGGGACAACCTCTTCTCCGGCGACAAGAACTACGACATGCTGCTGCAGTTCCAGCAGGAGTACCAGAACGCCTCGCAGCGCCAGTTCCCGCACCAGCAAGCGATGGGCCAGCCCATGGACCTGGTGCAGCAGCAGATGGCCGGCGGTCGCCGCGGCGTCCACGGCTCGCAGTCATTCACGAGCTTGTCCAGCATGGAGAACGACTTCAACCGCATGCACGGTGGGTCTATAGCACACAGAGAGGTGTCTTGGAGGAAATGTAGAGACTGACGATGTCTTTTACAGCCAACAGCAAGAGAAAAAGGGCGCGGAGAGGTGGATGAAGCTGCAGCGACACAAGTCGTTCGACTCGACCACACCGCTGACGGAGCCGTTCGGACTGGACCCAGCGGCAACATTTGGAAGCACTTTCAACGCGACCGCTTCACCCGCGGCGCAGATGATGCCAGAGTATGTTTATTGCTCCCACTTTTTTTTGCCGTCTACTCCGAACTAACGTTTCTGCATTGGATTTCCATTACAGACCAGACACCGACATGATTGGTTTCTCCATTGATGACTTCTCGACTACCATGCCAGCAAGCGACCCGAACTGGCCGCCAATGTCGTACGGATCGGCGCCCAGCTCGATTGGTGGAAGTTACATGCAGCAGACTCACCAGCAAAACCAACAACAACACCAGCAGCAGCGAACATCTTTACACCAGGCACTGAACGACGGCGATACGGACAAGTCAGTGTCCTCGTCGGCTGAGGTGGAGCCGGCGTCTGAGCTAGACATGCTGCTGTCGGAGAATGAGCGCGCGAACCTCTTTGATGCCATCCGCGATTTCGAATCGCCCGATGGCGCTATGGATGGTCAACCTTCTCCAGAAATGCCGCCGCTGTAATGCCGTCGCTGTTCGAGACAAAAGACCCCAATGCTGCGCCTTCGAGCTGCACCAAGTCCACCAAGCACCCAAGTCCACACAAACGCAGAACGAAGAGTACAGTACCCCACAGTTTTCCTTGATCTCGACATCAGCGTCTCCATCGGGAACACCCCCACGGGTTGTGTGCCGATGCGTACTCGATCGCAGCAGATCCTCGTGCACTCAGTCATGAACTCCGATGCGGGTTCATCACTGTCGTCGTATGAACGCAACTACCTGATGACATCGCCGCTGTTTTTCCCGGCAAAAGCACCCGAGACGGCTGGTTCACTGTGGCTGCTTTTGCACGCCGCGCAGTGCGAGCATGGATGTGAGATCGCGGATGCAGCGTTATGCGTCGAGTACTAAATCACTGCCTAGGATGCGAGCTGGTGGTCGGAAAGTGCAAGCAGCCATGCAACGATGCCAAGGCCATGCTTCTGCATTACGGTTCGTGCAACAGCAAAGGCAGCATGCACGGGCGATCCTGCTCTGTGTGCTGGAACTTGCTGGAGATCGATTACTCTCACCAAGCGCTCAGTCACAGCGGCGGTGGCCGTTCCAGTGGAGCGACTCCAAACAGCGCACCAGCTTCACTATTGTCGTCGTCTCCTTCTCCACGGGTGCGGGCGGGCACTCATTATGCCGATGCGCCGCAAGCCCCGGTTTGAGTGGATCTTCAGATCGCCGTCTCGACGGTCGAGTCGATCAAGCGGCTCAAAGCACGTCCCCACTCCAAACCCGTTGCCGACCGTGTCAAACCCGATGGGACTCATTGGTGCGCTGCCGCCGCACTTCAGGTACTCCTTGTCGCTGTACTTGGAGCAGACGTCCGCCCCGTTCCGCGCAGAGGTGAAGAACCGTGTCGAGAAGCGGGTGACCGCTGCCGCGGGCCAGGATTTACTGCAGCACATGCAGAAGAAGACACGCCTGCGCAGTCTGCGAAGCCCGCCCGTAGCCAGGACCATCGATGGAGGAGCAGAGCTGCACTTTCACATGCAGGCGTACAACTGGGCCAACTCGACGGCGGGCCCCGGTGCATCTCCCGAGGTAGCGGCCCAGCTGCCGCCGTACTTGCTGAACTTCTCGGCCGCTGGGTTCGGCGCCTTCCAAGCTCAGCAGGCCGCGCTTCACGCCGCCATGGCCTCGTCCCGACCCCTTCGGCGCCCTCGACGTCTCCGCAGGAAGCGTGCGACGAAGTTCGTCTTCAGGCCCATCAAACTTGCGCCGAACGGTAGCCCGCCCAAGGCTCCCGTGCGAGAAAAGTAAAGCGAGTGCGTGAAGCGTGTCATGTTGGCGTGGAATTCCTTGCCATGTAATCTTTCGGGCATGATAATTTATTCCCCCAACTAGTTTTTGACCAATCCGTTGATGCACCCGAACAATTTGCACCCCACGTCAAGATGATTCGGAAGACGTCGATGCATGTGCCACGCTTCGCTCGGGCGCTGAGTGGATCCCGCGCGCTACTGTCGGAGTACGACTACCTGGTGATCGGCGCCGGCAGCGGCGGCATGGCCAGCGCGCGTCGTGCCGCTAGCTACCCGGGCACGCGCGTGGCCGTTGTCGAGCAAGCGCAACTGGGCGGCACTTGCGTCAATGTTGGCTGCGTGCCCAAGAAACTCATGTACATCGCTGCGGACATGAGCCACAAACTGCACCATGACCTGCTGCACTATGGGTTCGAGGACGCGGAGGGAGGGGGCCACCTGAGCCAGAGTGCACACTTCGACTGGGGAAACTCAAGGCAAGGCGCGACGCCTACGTAAAGCGACTTAACGGCATTTATGAAAGGTGAGCGACCCAGGCTAGCAGAGACACATTAAGATAATGACTTATACCGATTTTTGGTGGCAGAAATCTGGCAAACTCCAAGGTGGAGCTCATTCGAGGATCGGCCTCGTTTAATGACAATGGCAATGTGGAGGTGGACGGCAACGAAGTGCTCGCCAAGAATGTGTTGATTGCCGTCGGTGGCAAGCCCATGATCCCGGATATTCCAGGTGCGATTTTACTCGCCATAATTGTTTTTGTGCTGCCTTGTAACTTTGAATCGGTGCTTACGTAGGCAAGGAGCTCTGCATCGACTCGGACGGATTCTTTGAGCTGGAGACGCTGCCAAAGAAGGTGGCGGTCGTGGGTGCGGGATATATTGCAGTTGAGCTAGCAGGCGTACTCAACGCGCTAGGATCCGACACGTCCGTCTTCTGCCGCAAGGAGGAGTGCTGCGCTCGTTTGACGTACGTGTGGTTGAATGATTTTGCTGGGATACGGTTAACATAACAATGCGATTGCCCACAACAGGACATTGTGCGAATGACGCTGGAGGATGCTATGGCGAAGGATGGCATCCATTTGCACCCACATAGCAACGTCGCTCGCGTTGAGCAGGCCGAGAATGGCACGAAGACCTTGGTGCTCGCCGATGGCTCGGAATTCAGTGGCTACGACGTCGTGATTTACGCTGCTGGCCGCGTGCCATTGACGTCAAACCTGCGTCTGGATAAGGCCGGTGTAGCGACGGACAAGAAGGGATATATTCCAGTGAACGAGTTCCAACAGACCTCGAATCACAAGGTGCTTGCTGTGGGCGACGTGTGTGGCACTGCCGCGTTAACTCCCGTGGCGATTGCGGCAGGCAGAAGGCTCTCGGATCGCCTCTTTGGTGGCATGAGCGATGCCAAGATCTCGTACGATAACATCCCGACCGTCGTGTTTAGCCACCCTCCAATCGGCACCATCGGGCTCACGGAAGCGCAGGCCCGCACCGAGTACGGCCACGACAACATCAAGGTGTATACGAGTCGCTTTGTGAACATGTACTACGGCCTCATCAACGAGGTGGACGAAGCCACGGGACAGACGAAGGACAAGCCAAAGACTGCCATGAAGCTCGTGTGCGCCGGCAAGGACGAGAAGGTGGTGGGGTTGCACATGATCGGCATGGCGGCCGACGAGATCCTGCAGGGCTTTGGCGTGGCGGTGAAGATGGGCGCCACCAAGGCCGACTTTGACAACTGCATCGCGATCCACCCTACTGCGGGCGAGGAACTGGTGACGCTGGCGCCCTGGGGGCTCAGCGGGCGAGACTAGACACGTAGAGGCACCGGAAGCAGGAAATCTCTAGATTCGTGTTGAAGTGAATTCGACTAGATTTTGGGGCGAATACTTGCCGAGTCGGGACATGAGACGTCAGCGCCGACGTTCGTAGCAGTACTCCCCGGCAGCATGCGATGCCAAGATGGCATTCTCGCGCTGTCGCACCTCGAGCTGGGCCTCTCATCGCGCCGCGGGGTCCTGGGTGCGAGAGACGTACATGTACTTTCCCTATTCTCGAGAGAAAAGTTATCAGATACTTTCCGAAGACGGTCTCAACATTGCTCCAGCATTCAGTCGCGCATTGTCGTCATTCTCCGATTCTCGACGGCAGACGCGCACCCCCCTCATGTCAAGCGACAAAAGAACGATCCTTTCTGGTAAGCGTGCGCGCAGCCGCAGGAAGAAGGCGGCGCTGCGAGCCGCCAACCGAGCGGCGGCGTCGCCCGAGTGCGACAGCGAAGAGGACGCCAAGCACACGGCGGCCAACCCCGCAAGGAGTCCACCGCCAGCGACAAGAGCACGTCGCACAGCGAGGGCGAAGACGACGACGGCCTCGTGTTCGTGTGCCGCCCCACGATGACTGACTTTTGCTCGCTCTTCATGCCCAAGAGCGACGCCATCTCGCGTCAACCGTACGACGCGGACTGTAACAAGTTCACCATGCGGGTCCCAGCCTTCCGAGAGACCTGCGAGGGCTTTGTGACGTACACCATCGAGCTGGCCACGTGCAGCGAGCCGCGGCACACGTTCCAGGTGGAGCGACGCTTCTCCGAGTTCGTCGCATGTGCCGCACAGCTCAACCAGCAGCTTGCAAGCGGCCTCTGCGCACGGTACTTTGCCGAGCAAGAGGACGAGGAGAGCAAGAGCGCGGTAGACGGGCTCGAGGAGGAAGCCTTCCAGTGGGAGCTGCCGGCCAAGACCTGGTTCCGCGTCACGCAGCCCAGTGCACTCGAAGAGCGGCGCGTCCAGCTCGAGCGATCGCTGGAGAGCTTGCTGGTGCACCACGATGGGCGCCTGTGCAACTTGCCGGTGGTCCGAGACTTCCTCATGCTCGACATTTTTGGTGTGCAAGTGGTGGAGCACAAGAATCTCGAGCTGCTTGGCGCGTGATAACCGCGCCTCGACATGTATGTATATACTGCTGAGAGCCCCCCTGTTGCATCTTGGATGCGGCCTACTAGGGGCTTTTCCCCGTTATGTCTTCACACCGGCCGCGCGCGACCAGATGTCGCGATACCATTCCGAGTCGAGAAACACAGCACAGAAGTTGTACTGGAGCACCGCCGCAGTACAGAACGAGTGCCCGCTAGAAAAAATATATAGATGTACCGGTATGCCCGCGGGGTGTCATTCATCCGCTGAAGTATTTCTCGTGTTTGCCGGCGCACAGCCAACACGCTCGTCTCCATCGACCAGAAGAGTTTTCGTGCCTCTAATCACACCGATGGTGCCGCACCCCGTCTCGGCCAATCAGCCGTTTCCTGCGTCATTTTTGATCTGCCGCGCAACCAGCAAGTCTCCGCCATGTCGTTGCCTGCTCCGTGGGTGGTGCTCAAGTTCGGCGGGACCAGCGTGTCCACCGCCGCGCGCTGGCGCAACATCTGCAGCCAGATCCAGACGCACTTGGCAGCGCCCGAGTCCCCGCGCGTGTGGGTCACCATCTCGGCGCTGTCCCAAATCACCAACAAGCTCACGCGCGCTGGCGCTGGCCAGCGAACGCGGCAGCAGCCACGCCGAGCTAGCCTCCAACATCGCCCTGCAACACTTCTCGTTGGCATACGAGGTTGGCCTGCTGCCGGCGCTACCGGACGTCGAGGGCAGCGTCGAGCTGCACGACCGCTGGCAACAGCTCTGGCTGGACAGCGTGCTGAGTCACGGCGAGGACGGCTCCACCTTCTCTATGGCGCCCATCAACCCGCTACTGCCCAAGTCGCTGCACCCGCTGCTGGAGGAGCTCAAGAACCTTGTGCGTGTGCTGGAGGGCATTAAACTCACAGAGGAGGCGTCGCCCCGTATTCAGGCGCGCGTGCTCGCCTTCGGAGAACTCTTGTCGACCCATCTGGGTCTCTGCATCATGAAGCAGTACGGACTGTTGGACGTTGTGCGAGTGGATGCCCGCGACCTGTTGGTGAGCGATTCGGCCACTGCCAAATCAGAGGAGGACCGCTTCCTGCAGGCCGAGGTGCTCCCTCGCCACGACCGGGAGCAGGCGGAGGGCGCCGCCCGCGGCAAGCAAGTGGTGCTTACACAGGGCTTCATTGCCAGCACCAGCACGGGAGCTACGTGCGTGTTGGGACGCGGGGGTAGTGACACGTCTGGCTCCCTGTTTGCGGCGCTGCTGGGCGCGCAGAAGTACGAGATTTGGACGGACGTGCACGGCATGTTCACAACCGACCCGCGCTACGTACGCAATGCACGGCTAATCAAGAGTCTGGACTACCGCGAGGCAGGAACTCGCGGCCATGGGCGCTAAGGTGCTGCACCCCCGCTGCATCATCCCAGCTCAGTGGGGCAAGGTGCCGCTTGAAATTCGCAACACCAATGACCCGACCGGCGAGAAGACCGTGATTCACCCAGCAACGCAGGTGGACAAGGCTCAAAGCGGTAGTCCAAAGATTCTGGCTGTGGTGAAGCGCCAGAACATGACGACGCTCAGCATTACAGCATTCGACATGTGCGGCACGTCCGGTTTCTTGGCAAAGGTGTTTACCCCGTTTGAGGCGTGTGGTATCTCTGTGGACCTTATCGCGACGTCCCAGTTCTCCGTGACGGTGACACTGGATCATATCCCCGGTGGAGTTGATGGTGCCCCGTTCCGTCAGCTACTCGAGTCTCTAAACGAGCACTCGAAGGTACGCGTGTTTGAAGACTGCTCTGTAGTCTCCATCGTTGGACGTGGTTTGCGCAAGGCGCTCGCAGAACTTGGCTGTGTCTTCAACGTGCTCGAGAACTACGACGTACTGCTGCTGAGCGAATCAGCCGAGGACTTGAATCTGTCGTTTGTGCTCCAGCAGAAGGAGGCTGATGACGTTGTCGCCCGCATGCACGGCTTCTTCTTTCCAGCCGATGCTCCAGCGCCTGCAGCGGGAGCCGCCAAAGCCTCGCATTCAGAAATCAAGGCGTCTGCAGCTCCTCTTCCTTTGCACCCTGCAACCGTCCCAGCTACCAACGGTACCAATGGCACAGCTCCGGTCGCTGCTCCCTTTCAGCAAGCGACTATCCGTCGATCGCCGTCGCGTGACTCGCTCTTCGGTCCAACGTGGCAATCACTCCTCGACGCCACGCAGATCAACAAGACGGCTTAGAGATTTGATTTCCGACTGGGTCATTGTATTTTGAGTAGATAGATCTTGGCGACTCAGTAGCTCTTGAACACACCACACAGGTGGCAATAGATGCAGGAGCGTTTTGACTTCTTCAGTAGCACATGGTCAATCAGTCGCTGTCGCTCTCATCGTAGTCGTCGTCTTCCTCAACTTCCAGCGCCTTTGCGGACGCTGGCTGTGTTGCAGAGTTGTTCTTTATCCTCTGCTTAGCTGTTTGCTTTGCCTTAACTGCCGTTGTAGCCGCCGTTGTTGCATTTTTACTGCCGCTTTTTGCTTCTTCGCTGTCGGCCTGCATACAATAAAACACCCTGAGTACAGTGTAGCTGTTCGCTGCGACTTCTTCAGCCACACCACTCACTTATTCGCATCAGCCTTTAGTGGTCTCTTCTTGCCCCGAGCTGGCTTGTGGTACTTTGCCGCACTCTCATCGATAGCCTCCACTTTCTCATGCAGGAACTCGAGCTCTTCACAAGCCAGCACACCCTTCTTCCTGAACCGTGAAAAGGTGATGTCAGACTTGATCGTAGGAAAAGGTCGTCATGCAGCCTCCTACAGATTGATGGGGTGAGTCCGTTGGCAGAGCTCGCTGCCTGATCTTGCATTTTCCGTGCCAAGTCGCGCACAAGCACTTGGACGGCGGAAGCTGCCAGTGCATTGCAAGGAATCATGTTCAACATCTATCCAACCGCCACACATTTGGCTCCGCAAGAACGTACCGCAGGTGAGCACAGCGGACTCGGCCACTTGGCCCATGTCCTTCTGCTCCTTCAGCAGCCGCTTCACTCGTCCCTATTGCCAAAATAATTAGTCAAAGAAGCGCATTCGTCGCCGCCGCAGCAGCAGCCGTAGCACCTTGAGGAGGTCGCGCTTGCTCATGACGAACAAAAGTCAAAGTGGCCGGGTACGCAGGGTTACGTAACCCTAGCATACTGTATCAACCGCAAATTCCAAGTCAACAATGTCGCAGTGGAGACGCCACCTCGGCGCGCTGCAGCGCCATGCCCAGCACCGCTACGTGCGTAGCTCTTCCGCGACCCCACGTAGATTCGTGTCTTCAGCGTCTGCAGATGGAGGTGACGTAGAATTCGCGCTGGGCGTCAAGTATCTTCTAGGTAAGGCCGAGGGTGCCGGCGAAGTGGGCAGCGCGTCCTCGGTGCACGGCGCAGTGCTTCACTGGACCAACGCCGCCGAGAAGGGCCACGTACGTGCGCAAGGGGCTCTGGGGAGTCTGTACCTGAAGGGCCACGCTGGCATCCCGCGTAACGTGGCACTGGGCTCCAAACTCCTGCAGCAGGCGGCAGACGCTGGTCACGACGGCAGCTGCCACGAGATGGGGAAGCTCTTCTTCCAGGGCAGCGACGAGGTACCGCAGGACCTGGAGAGGGCGCTGCAATACTGGACAAAGGCGGCGGACCGCGGCCACATGTCAGCCAGCTACGACTTGGGCTACATGTACGCGCAGGGGCTTCACGTAGCGCAGGACGAGGCGAGAGCCGTGGAATTGTACCAGCAAGCGGCGAGTAAGGACATGCCCGAGGCGCACCGTGCGCTTGGGAACGCATGTCTGCACGGACGTGGCGTTGCTCAAGATGTGCAGCAGGCGGTTTTGCACTTCCGTCATGCGGCGGAGGCTGGCAACGCACTAGCGCAATTTGATCTTGGCGCGTGTTACATGCTCGGCCGTGGGGTGGACCAGGACTTTGGCAAGGCGGCGCAGTTCTTTTCCTCGCGGCTGAGGGCGGAGTGCCACCAGCGCAATTGTGTCTGGCGCAGCTCTTCGAGAACGGACAGGGCGTCCCTGTTGACCGCGAGAAGGCCATCCAGTACTACCAGTTGGCTGGGCAGGGCGGTCTTCAGGAAGCCAACCAGGCACTTGACCGTCTGGGAGCTCCGCACGAACCAGAAAAGTAGAAGCAACAAGATAAACCAACAGCCATGATAAATGCCAAGAATTGTGTCGATTTTCGTGGAGGAGCTTCGTTGTCGGAAACCTGAATCCGCCGCCGACCTTCGTGATCCACGCGCAAACAAGCACCGAACGAATGAAAGCAGGGGTTTAGCCGGCAAGGGTGGCTGTGGTTGATCAAGACGCTTCGACGGACGGGGAGGTGTGCGAGGATCACTACTTTTATCTGGAAGCTGCGCGTAAAAAGAACCCATAAAAAGTTAGCCCAGCTGAACTCGACGAAGCAGCAAGAGCAGCCCCGAGGCGCACGCACACGAGATAAAAGCCACACTACCAACGGATAGTGCTGCTCGGCCCCCGCGGCTTGCGGGTTGTGCTTCTAGAAGGAATTCCGCGACCCAGTACCTGGCTTTTTCTTCTGTTTGATTTCCGCCTCGGCGACGCTGTGGAGCCGAATGACGCTAGGCTGGCTCTGGTTGTACTTCTCCGCTCCCATAGACCAATCGTACGACAGCGTGTAAGCAAAGATATCTCCACGTGCGTTGAACTTGCCCGTCGTAATGGACTGGTTGCTGTTGTGAAATACAGCGTTAGTGACCAGCTATCAAATCGACAATAAATAGCAGTGAAGCTTACCATTTGGTGAACGTCTTGAGCTTCTGGCGGGCATCCTTATCCCAGAAGCAGAATGTGCCGTCGCCGCCAGTAGTGGCAAATGTGCCGAAGGGTGGAACGCGATGTTACTGACGGGGTAAATGTCGGCACCGTCGCGGTGGCATTTAAATGCAAAGTCGTTCCTGAAAAGTCAAACGCGTCGTTAGTAAAGTGCAGACAAGCTTCCATCCAACGAACTTTACCTCTTGTCCTTGTCCTCGACGTGCTGGATAGCGCATCGTCCTTCGATCGAACCAATCGCGAAACCCGACGCATCCGGGAAGCACGCGATCGTCCGAGTCTGGAATTTCAGGTTGGACTGAATGGACTTGTAAATCTGCGAAGGTTTGCGAATGTCGAACACGTGAACCTGGCGATCTGCCGTGGCCACAACAAGCAGCGGGTGCTTCACGTCCATGGCATAGCAGCGTTCCGAGAGCTGCACCGAGGCCATCGGCGTCGGGGACCTGGTGTCCCAGTACTTGAGCGTCTTATCCCAGCTTCCCGTGGCCACGCAGTTGGCCTCCTGAATGGCAGCGATGCTGCGGATCGGCGCGTCGTGCTATGGTTGTCAACCCGTCAAGAAATTTTTATCAGTCCTAATCGACTGGCATTGAGCGGCACAGCAACATCAACTTACCGCTGCGATCTGCTGGCCCTGTGCAGGTCCGTTCAGCGTCCACATCTTAGCCGTCTTGTCGCACGAGCCGGAGAACACGGTACTTCCATCCTGCCCCAATACGAGTGTCAGTGACTGTCTCTAGACGATATTAAGAGTTAGCAGAGCTCACCCCGCTGAAGGCCGTGCAGAGTACTGGTCCTTCGTGCGCGATCTGCGCCTTGGCCACGGCGTTGAACTGCGTGCCTTGCTGCTGCACCTCCCAACAGCGCACGTAGTTGTCCCAGCTGCCGCTCACCAACACGTTGGACGTGGGGCTCCATGCCAGGTCCTGGATGCCGTCGTTGATGGTCTCGCCGATGGTGTAGTCGTTGTTCGGGTTGATGTACCCGCCGGGCTGCGCTGGCTGTCCGAACGACATGGTGTCTGCTAATACTGCCGCCTCCAAGGAGAAAGTGACTGGAGCCTCCAGAAATGTAGTTAGTTAGACGAGTTTTATGCCGTATTTGCTACAGCGCAACATGCCGCCGACCAAGCAGCGGACCTTCCTCACCAACGCGCAGAAGCTGCAGCTCAAGGCCTTCTGGAGTGCGCACCCGGACCTGCAGCAGTCGGACGCGGCTAACTGGACCAAGGAGCGCTTCGGTGTCACTGTAGGGCGTGCCACGCTCTACCGCATCCAGCGTGCGCCGGCCGCCTCCTTCCAGGGCAACGCGCACCAAAAGAAAAAGCGGAGCGTTAAGTTTCCTGCGCTGGAGAGGGACATTCTCAAGTTCTGCGAGGAGAGGCGCGAACAAGGCGTCGTGTTGTCGGATGAGGTGCTGCTGCAAGCTGCGGCGGAGCTGCGAGGTCGCCACGGGATCGCTGAGACGGAGCTCAAGCTCTCGAACGGATGGCTGCATCGCTTCAAGGAGAGGCACGCACTGCGGTCTGTGCCACCTCCGCTAGGAGAGAGCAGAACGGATCATTACACTGAAATGCAGCGAATGACGGCGGCGGAGGAGCCCGATCATGCTTGCAGGGACCCACTCCCAGGCAAGCCCGCAGCTCGTCGGCCAAGTAATAACGGTAGCACTACCAATAACCTGGTGAACCCAGGTCAAGTTGCAGTCAATGTGGGCATCCCCAGCGCTGAAGGGTATGGCGATGCGGGTGGGAGACGACGAATAGTAGCTGGATCAAGCGGCAATGGCGAAATGGCCAACGTTTTGGGCCTCTCAAATGCTGATGACAGAGTTCCCACCCGAATTGAATTTCCCGCAACGTCTCCACGTATACACCGCGTGGATCCCATCCAGCCGCTGACATATTTATCTGCCACCGCTGTAGACTTTGTGACCTCAATCGGGTTTGTCAAGTGGAAGTTTCAAAGCGGCATGGCATACTCGAACTTCTTTTCAGTGGACATCGACGGCGTTGCTGTATTACGGGACGCTAAGTATCAGCTCAATGTGGAGCTTCAGCATACAGCAGCAGCGCCGCTGCAATCGCCATCAGTCCTTTTTAAAGTGTGGGGAGGTATCGAATTGCTGGGTCAATGCGAGCACATCGTGCGGATTGACGATGGTCGAGCGCTAAGTGTGTTGCAACTGGTGTGCACACTTCCAGCTCATACAGTGGTTCGAGTCGAGTACCATGCTCCAGGTGCAGCGTGTACCGAGAGTCGACTTGTGCTGCGATTATTGGCATGAGTTTCGTCCACAATCATTTTAATGGCGAAAATGCTGTCGATCAGAAGCGTAGCAGCTATCCATACTGAGTTCTACGCTGCACAGCAAGACTGCTGTCTCTGAACACGTAGCCTGGTGCAAGAAACTCTAACCGCAACACTGTTCCAGCATCAACGCGCAAGTTTGGTATGGCCCATGGACTACTGGCCACGTCGCTTTGTACACTTGCGGGGGAATTACACTCGCCCACAACACGATCGCCACAGTAAACCTTGAAAATGGGAGACGTCCCCAGCCGTAGCGACGAACTGTGTTGCAGTCGAATATTGACTCCATACTCCCCGCCGTGTCTGAAGAGCACACCATCGTTGACAAACATGAATTGCTCCGGCTGAAAATCGCTGGTTGGCTCCCAATTTAAGAACCCAGGAGCCTCCAGAACAGTCAGTGGATGCGCAGCTAAGACCTCTGTTCCTGTCGTCAAGCTCGCATCAACTAGATGCCCGGCTGATAGCTGCTCTCTGGTCGGGACATTCGTAATTTGGTGACGGGCCTTGAAGCGATAGAGCCATCCGTTGGAGAGCTTGAGCTCCGTCTCACTGATACCGCACTCGACGCGGCACTCGGTTGCCTTGCGCAGCAACTCGTCGTCCGAGACGTCTTGCCTCTGCTCTCTCCGAGCACCCCATAACTCCAGCAGACGCTGCTCAAAGTCTGGGAACTTGACGCGTCGTCGCTTCTTCCGTTGTGGATTCCCCGTCGTAAACGAGGTCTCAGGCGCTCGTTGGATGCGGTACAGAGTGCTGCGCCCCAGCCGCACATGGAAGTGGTCCTTCACCCAGTCGGACACAGCGAACTGCGGCAGGTCGGGGTTGTCCGCCAGGAAGGCGCGCAGTCTCGCCTTTTGCTCCAGCGTCAAGTGCACGCGCGTGTCCTTCACAACGCCATCTTGCTCCGTCGCCATATTCAAATTAGTACGATATAATTCAGGACAGAACACAATTTGCACACAAAATAGTCCAATCGGATTACGGAACTTGCCACACGTCAGTTAATGCCCAGAAACGAACTAGAAAGCGAGCGACGTCAGGCACTTCCTCTCCTCCTCTTGTGGGCCATGCGCAGCTCTCTCCGCCACAAGCTGGCGGCCGCGGCCTTGGCCGTTGTGCTCGTCGTCGCCGCAGCCGACCCAGACGTCTCGGAGACGCGTGCAGCAGGTGGGAAAGCACTTGTTTCCTCCATCGCATTTTATTTACCAGCACCTGACCCTCCTTTTTGCTAGACACTTTGCCACCTCCGTCCCCGTTGGTGGAAGCGCTGAGGCGACACGCAGGCAACGAAGCGGTGCGCGGACTCAGCGACGCAGCGCTGTCGCCTTTCGTGCCGCGATCTGAGCGTCGAGATGCGCTCGTGCAGCTGGGAGATATGTACTTCTACGGCAACAGCTCACTGGACACAAGCGTCAACGGCACGTTCGCCATGAGTCTCTATGCTGAGGCTGCAGTGATGGGGTCGCCACGCGCACAGTTCCACGTGGCGGTGGCGCACAGCTACGGACTCTGGGGGTTCCCGCTGGACGAAGCGGCAGCCATGACCAACTTCTACTTTGCAGCTCTGGGCGGAGACATTGGCGCTGCTATGGCCTTGGGTCACAAACACCTACTTGGGCTGGGGGCCCCAAGAAGTGCGAATCGGCAGTGCGCTACTACGAAGTGGCGGCTAATGAGGCGGTGGCGAGACGGGAGGAGAACGTGAGCAAGCCAGCAATCTACGACCTCCCGCATCGCCGTCTGAAGACAGTGATGGAGACGCAGCACAAGAAAAACTTGCCGAGCGACAGCGCTATCGTGGACTACTACCAGTTCTCGGCAGATAAGGGCGAACCAGACGCGACGCTGAACTTGGCGACGCTGTATTTCTACGGTGCACGTGGACTGACGCAAGACGTGGAGCGGGCTGCAGTGCTTTTCCAGAAAGCTTACGATCTGGGGGCCAATGGAGGAGCGTATCACTTGGGACACATTTACAACCTTGGCATTGGCGTCGCGCAAGACAACGCTACAGCCTTCAAGTACCTGCAAGAAGCTGTGAACGAGGGCAACACAGCAGCACAGAACGAGTTGGCTCACATGTACTTGGATGGAAAGGGCACCGCTCCAGATGAGGAACAGGCTGTAAACCTGTTCAAGGCTGCAGCCAAGCAGGGCAGCATGGAGGCATTCTACAACCTCGGTGTTCTGCACATGCGCGGTGGCGGCTCAAAGGGTACCGTTGTTGCGACAGAGCATCCAGAGTACGAGGTCGCGCATGGATACTTCCAGGTCGCTGCACACCAAGGTCACACGATCTCGAGCCACAAACTTGGACACATGAGCTTGCACGGCATTGGCACGACGCGCTCGTGCAAGAATGCGGTGGAGTCATTCAAGATGGTGGCAGAGCGCGGCGAGTGGGATCGTGTGCTTTCTCAGGCGTACAAGGATTTTAAGCGCCAGGATTATGAGGCGGCTTTCATGAAGTATGCTGTGATGGCACGACAGGGCTATGAGGTCGCGCAGCACAACGCGGCGTACCTGCTGGATTATGACTTTTTAGCCCCGTCGGCATTTTCACCTGAACTCTCACTGACGATTCCGGGCACAGATCTCGAAGAAGACGTGGTTGCCTCTACAGCAGTCATGTTGTACAAGCTAGCAGCACAGCAAGGAAATGTGGATGCCAACCTAAAGATCGGCGACTACTATTACTACGGCAAGGGGGCCACCCTGTGGACTTTGTCAAGGCCAGTGCTCACTACTCGTTGGCTAGCAAGCGATCCAATGCCCAGGCAATGTTCAACCTTGCGCTGATGTATGAGCACGGAATTGGTGTGGACCAGGACTTCTACCTGGCCAAGCGCTTCTTCGACAAAGCTCGGGTGGCGCACAGCGATGCGCATGTGCCTGTGACGCTCGCGCTCTGGAAAATGCGCACTCACGTGACACTTCGGTCGTGGAAGCGGTGGTGGGATGAGCTCACGGGCAATGTTCAGGTTAATAGTAGCCCTTCTGCCTCTTCATCTTCCCCGAGTGACGACCCACTTGACAACGGAGTGGAAATCAACGCGTTCATTTCGTCTCTGATCGAGAATTGGTGGCCAGTTGGCGCTATCGCGAACACGGAAACGCTGGTTCGCGATACACTCAGCAACTGGCGCGAGGTGGTGCAGTCAGACAACTTCCTTATCTTTGTCTTGACGATCGCTCTCGGGGTTGTGCTCTACATCCGCTCTGAGCGGCAATATTTACAGATACCGCAGCAGCCACTGCAGTAAATCGAAATCATAGAGAATGATGCAGGGTAAGCTGAAGTGGCCTCCATCCACGGGCCAACCGTCAAATGGCAGCAACAGTATGATTACAGGGATCGGGAAAAACATTGGCATTGTTACATTGCAAAAATTGTTCTCCACAATATTGATTGTGGCGACCTCGTCCAATATTGTCAGAATCGTGAGGGCAACTAGCAACTTCTACTCATAGCTAATCGTACTCTTCAGCCTCTACTTCGCTATTTTCTCATGCTACCCTCTCTGCCTACTTAATCCTCAAGGAGAGGATTGACTCGAGCGTCTTCGCACTCATTCGCTTCCGCATATTTTATCCTCCAAGCATGCACTTCACTGCCGAGAACAGTCGTTCCAACTCGACGGAGGTAGCAGGAAGCCAAGACAAATCAATGTACTTTGAGCGGTCTTCCTAGATGTTTGCGCTTGATGCTGGGCTCTGAGGAGACACAAGCGCTACCAGAATTAATCGATTCCTCTTCTGCGGAGCGCAGAAGCCGATGGATAGTGCTGGTTTCTTCTGGAGGCTTGGGGAGCAAACGCCCAGCTGATCGACATCGTTGGTAGAACAGGCTTGCGCGGAGTGATTCGAGACGAGGCTGCTTACGATAGTAGCGTGGCTAGCGGAGGGTTCGATGCGGGGCTGTCGTGGGGTTGAAAAGTGAGAGCTGGAGCGCGCCGTCGTCAAGCAAAAACCTCGCTCGTGCTCTCCCACTTCCTCGTACCTCGAGACGGCAGACGTGGTTATTTATGCCTCTGCCAACTCGTCGAGCAAGACCGCACAGACACTTCAACGAGAAGATACACAATTAGATCGATGCATTGCAATTGTTTTCCCAAGAAATTCCAATATTGATTGTGTCGATCGTCTCGGCAACAATCCATATACAATGGATATTGTCCGATGCCTGGTATGATTATTACATGTGTTTACTTCTTCGTGATCTGGAACGTTATTGTACGTCCTGCGCAGCATTCTTCGTGCTGGTCGACGATTCTTTGAGCTGTTGCTGGAGACGTTCTAGCACTTCTTGCTGGTTTTTCAATGCGATTTTGAGGTCGTTCGTTTCGGCCTCAAGTTGTCGGATGCGCATTTCACTGTCATCTGCACGCTGTTGTTCATCTTTGAGGGCCTCGATAACCACAGGAACCAATCGGGAGTATGCGACGTACTTAAACCCAAGCTCGTCAGTGGTCACAACTTGTGGCGCAACGCGCTCTACCTCTTGGGCAATGAATCCGAGCTCGCGTCGTCCATCCGGCGGGAACTTGTCTGGGAAGCTTGCGCTATTGTACGAGTACTCGACACCGCGCAGTTGTGCTACGATGTTCGAAGCATTGGTAATTGGGCTCACATGGCATTTGAAGCGCTCGTCTGATGCATCTACATAGGCACCTGAGCCCATTACCTGGCCGTCTACTGTTACGCTTGCCCCGAAGAAAGCTTCGTCCTCCACAAAGAGCTCTCCTTGAACCTCTACCATCGCAATACCAGTCATGTTGACGTTACTGATGTGCCCACCTATGATATCCACGTTGCGCAGTTCGCTTTCGCTCATGTCAATCGAACCACGCATGTGCTGGGCGGCAATTTTGTTGACTGTGAGTGTTCCAGTCGCAACCTCAAAGCGTAAGCTGTCGTGTTGTTCAAGAATCCCGCCTTTGCCGTATACAGCCACAAAACCGGCACGCTGCCCAGCGACTTGTACGGATTCCACAGATAGTGTGACCTCCCCAAGGTTGAGATCGTTTGCGGCCTCGAAGGTCTTTACGCCTGTCAGTGACGAGGCATCAAACGCTGCTGCTGTTAACGGACGCCAAACACTGCCATCGAAAACAAAAATCGCTGCTGCGCCTGCTGCCACATTGAGTTCACCACTCAGGGGTTGTTCATCGTCATTTTGAATGACTAGTAGCTGTCCAGCGTGTGCTTGGTCTCGATCGATTCGTGCTGTGTTGGGGCCCAGTATGCCATCACTAGTGACTTGGACATAGCTGTTCGTGCTTGGAATTACTAGGTTTGGCGACGCTTGAAGCTGTACATTAGAGAACACTGCTTGTGCTTGCGACACCAATGCACCGCTGGCTACAATGCGACCACCATGGATGTCTCCTTGTGTCTCCAGGTTGCCTAATGAGTCCACTGAAAACACGCTCTCGGAAGCATTGCCAGACTGACTGGGCTTCAACGCCTCCAAAATACGGCAAGGCGGAAATTGGCGATGCTGATCAGCTAAATCAAAATACAGTAGGGCACCAGCAAAATTGTTGTTCGTGGACGCAACGCGCAGCGCTTTCCCATTCACCTCCCCAGTTTTAACGGTTAGCCCACCGTCTTCTATCAAGAAGCCACCGCGTGTAGTGAGAGCACCGGAATCAATCTGCACACCGCCAGATTCCACACGCAACCCACCAGATTTGATGACCTGTCCTCCAGAGGAAACAGTTAGACCGCCCGCCTCAATGTGCACACCACCGCCATGCACCATAACCGCACCGGAATCTTGTACTTCGAAAACTTTGTTGTCACCACTTTTGCATCCTCGTGCTTCAATCAACGAACTTGACGGGGATAGTCCGTCGTCATTGTCGCGCTGCAGTAGGAGAACAGGACCGGAGGGGGCTGCTAAAGTTGTCTGGCCATTCTTCAGGCTCATCGTGCCGGAACGAACATTGAGGTTACCACTGCGCACCTCAAGTCCTCCGCTCGCAATTTTTACTCCATCACTGAGTACCTGGATGCCACCACGCTCGAGTTTTAGACCACCTTTGAGAATTTCAAGACCCCCACTGTGAATGATAGCATTGCCGGACCCGCTAACGCGAAGAATTGGACCCTTGGGTTGCGAGATGCGGATGAAATCTGGCAACGAAGACAACTCGGAAGCTGGCGTGGTGGAAAACCGCTCGATGGCAAGCAGTGCAGCGCCATCAGCGGAGAAGTCGCCGACAGTCTGTAACTGTATGTGGAGCGGTGTGTCTTGCAACCGCGCTCGGCCTCTCTATCTCAAGTGTACTGTCCGTCTCGAGTTTTAGAGCACCCCACCGCTCATCAAGAGTCCACCATCGCGCACATGCAAAGATCCATGGTGCCAGGCAGTGTCTCCACGGCCGTTTAACGTAAAAACTGGTTCGCCTCCAACCTCCGCACGGACCAAATGAAAGTCGGTTGATCGGCCGCGCGTCGCTGACAGTCGGAGTACATTCCCTTAAAAATGGACCAAGCGCAGGTGCAACCAGTATATCTTCGTCGTCGCGATTGCTGCCACAGTTGTCGCCGTAGAAGCCTTCGTGACAGGAGCAAGTTCCCGTTGAATCGCTGCAGTCGCCGTGTCCGCTGCATTCTTCATAGCTCTTAACTTGCGTATTGGGGATGCTCTCGATTATACATTGCACGGATCCGGTCGGCGGTGACAGCCGAACGCTGTTTGTATCACACTGGAACTCGGACGCCGGGGATTCCCGTCATGGTAGTACAAATTGTTCATGATAGGGTACATTGGAAAAGTGTGCAGCGTGATCTCGTACGTTGCCGCCGACGGCCTGTCGAATGACGTTCTCTGACAGGACTACAATAAAAAGTAAATTGTTAGCACCGCTGAAGGCACGCCATGCCATCGCCGTTTGCTAGATGCATACCAAATCACCAAGGTTCTGGAAGCGACGGAAAATGCTGGTGCAGACATCGTCCGTCACGTGAACCAGCGGCATCTCGAATTCAACCGTGTGCGCATGGAAAGTTAAAATCAATGCCCCGCTAGTGATGGTGGCACCGGCGTTGGCTTTGATACTCAGCCTAAGCTTCTTGTCGTCTTGCATCGAAGATGTCGGGTTGGTGCCATGCGGACACATTTCTGCAGCACAAACGAAAAGAATTAGCCTAGCAACGAACGCCGTCTGCCTCGGGTAGTACTCACTCTTGGAGCAGTCTTGCCGCGCGTACCCCCACTCGCAGTTGCACACGTGCTCACCGTGACGGTTCATCGCGCAGTCACCGTGCAGCGAGCATTGATGGTCCTGACCAGGGCAATGCGTACCCTTCACCTCCACCGCATCTACGCTGTGACTTTCTGCTAGGCAGAGGACAACGATCCAAACCAGTATAGAGGCAGCTTGCATCCAGCCATGTCGAGGTGTCATGCTCGAAGTTGAGCGAAAGCCGAAGTGCGCGATGCTTTGACCAGCGTCGTTTCGCGCAAAGATCCAAATCTGTGACGTGTGCAACTTCATTGAGGGCCAAAGTAACTAATAATTTCAATTTCACCAGCCTTCTATCACTTTTGCTTGGACCACAAAAGAAACTTGCTACACTCTGTCGATGTCATGAGGATTTTGGCGTGTTCGTGACATCTAGAATTTCTGCAGGCTTCAGCGTTCCCACGACCTCTGACGTCTCCGACAACACCAACGCACCGATAAACCCCGTCGAGCGCTTCAGAGGCGTGGTTGCCTCAGCTGCAGACATCTCGTTGTCAGTAGTCGTAGCTTTAGTTTTAGACCTGTCTTCCTCTCCAAAATACCAGTCCGCAGGCATGCTGTGCTCAGGTTCCTGTTGAACTTCAGATGGGAAATCGACCATGCGCTCGGACTCCGTCGAAGAGTCCTCCGACGATCCTGTTGTTGCTCCCGCTGCTGAGTCTGAGGTTAAATCTTCAGTCGATGGGGAGTCTACTTGATTTTGTGTGCTGTCTGGTGACGATTGTTCTGCATCCGGACTTGCTGCTGTTTTTGCCTCAGTGTCGGTTGAACCCGACGCTTTCTTCGCGTCTGTGGTAGCTGCTGGTGTGGGCTTGGACTGCTCAGTATCGACCGACGCCGATTCTGCGTCCTCGGTATCCGAGGTTGCTGCTGGTGTGGGCTTAGGCCCAATGTCGGCTGATACCGATTCGTCCTCTGTGTCAGAGGTAGCTGCGGGTGTGGGCTCCGCTGTCGGGGCAGCGGTGGGCTTAGTATCCGCGCCGCAGGCGAACAACACGGTCACCTTTGTCACCTCTACAAACCACTTCTCGTCGTAGTCCTCGTTCCCGTCGAAAAGCGAGAAGTCATCTATGTTCGACGCCGAGGCGTCTTCTTTTCGTCGTAGTCCCATGTTTCGCATTCTTTGAGCGCTGGGGAGGCCGTGGCGAGCGCTTTGCCTCCACAGCCTATTGATGGGAACACGCAGCCCCACGTTGTGTCTACCACTAAAGCACATACCGCGTCTTCCGGTGCCTTGCACGAGCCGTCGTCTGCATACGAGAGCAAGCCCTCGACGCAGTCAGCGCTCGCTGGGTCTCCTTTCAGAGGACAGGCCGTCCCTGAGGGATCGGGGTCAGCAGACGCGCAGATCTCGCCTCGGTCCGCGGGTAGTTTGTACGTGGCATCGCCGCACACACTCACGTCCACAGCAAGCGAGGGCGAGGAGAGAACGATCGCCACTGCAACTGAGGCCAGGATCCGCCGCATGCCGCCGCCTTGGCCGATTCCGATGTGCCGTTGGTCGACACGGACCCATCCAAGAGAGAATTTTGTGGAGTGCCGCCCTTTGTCACGGCGTTGACACACTACACATCCGAAGACGCACGCCTCGCTGTGCTACGCCGGGGCGTAAAAGTTGGCCTTGTGTGAGATAACGCGTTGACTGGCAAAAGCGCTGCCATTTGGCTCCCAGGAAGGTTGTCTTGACAACGGGCGGACCGCGTACGGGTTCACCAAAAATTGATGCGACCGCGAGGACGCGCAGCGAAAGCGGTCCGGGGATGGGGCGTCTGCAGCAGCGCAGGCAGGGTTGCATCACAGCTCGAAGCCGATCGCTCTTACAGCGTCTTCCCGATGTTTGAAGGGCAAGCCGAGTGCGGTGACAGTAAAAGAGAAGGAGCACGTCATGCCACATGGAGCAGAGTGTTGTGCGGTGGAAGTGAGACTTGCCCACTCTTTACGGTGCGCCAAGAGTGGCGCAACGTAACGCATCGATTGATTCACAAGCTCGCCTCTGAGCCGCACGCTGACGATGCTGCGCCGCGTGCTGTACGCGCCCCCGGCGCCGTCGCGCCTGCGCGGGCTGCGGGCCCGCCACCTCAACACCCGCCAGTCCTCCACTGTTCCGACCCTCAAGCGCGGTGACGGCTGCAAGGCGCTCCAGGCGGGTGAGACCTACCACAACTTCACGCTGGAGCGAGTGGCCACCATCCCCGAGTACGGCGTGGACGCGCTGGAGCTTAAGCACGAGCGTACGCAGGCCAAGTACCTTCACTTGGACGCCGAGGACCCAAACAACGTCTTCAGCGTCATGTTCCGCACCCCGCCCAGCAATTCCACGGGCGTGGCGCACATTCTAGAGCACACGGTGCTCTGCGGCTCCAGGCGCTTCCCGTGCGCGACCCATTCTTCAACATGATCAAGCGCAGCCTCAACACGTACATGAACGCTCTGACGGGGCCGACCACACCATGTACCCGTTCTCCACCATGAACGCCAAGGACTGGCGCAACTTGATGAGCGTCTACCTGGACGCCGCCTTCTTCCCGAACCTGACCAAGCTTGACTTTTGCAGGAAGGACATCGACTGGAGATTAACGAGCAAAATGACGGAGAAGGTGAATTGATGTATAAGGGAGTGGTCCTCAACGAGATGAAGGGCACCCTCTCTGACGCCAACACCCTTTTGAGACCAAGCTGAACCAGGAGCTCATGCGTGGGACCATCTACGAGCACGTGAGTGGCGGTGACCCCAAGGACATTCCGTCGCTTACATACGAGGACCTACGCGCCTTTCATGCCAAGAACTACCACCCCTCCAATTGCTGCTTTTACTCGTACGGTGATTTGCCGCTGACCGAGCACCTCGCCTATCTGGACCAAGAGGTTCTCAGCAAGTTTGATTTCCGTGCTGACTCCGCAGCTACACGCGTAAGCACCGAAGGATTTAGCATGTTCAAGATGGACCAGGCCAAGCACCCGGAACTATTGATCGTAAAGGGCCCTGCGAGCAATATGAGTGGCGAGGGTGGTGACCCCAACGTCAAATTTTGCATGAGCAAGTTTGTAGATGTGAGCTCAACGGACCCGTTCCCAACGTTTGTGCTGCGAATTGTGGGCTATTTGCTCACGAACGGCCCATCTTCGCCTCTGTTTAAGGCTCTGATCGACTCGAACCTTGCGCAGGATTTCTCTGTGGGGACAGGCTTTGACACGTCCACATACTACCCTACATTTGGCGTCGGTGTGGAGGGTATTGAAGGTGGTGAGAAAGCTGTGCCTGCTATCCGCAAGGCAGTTCACGATGCTTTGGAAAAAGTAGTCGCGGAAGGCTTTGAAAAGGAGCGCGTAGCTGGTTTGTTGCACCAACTGGAGTTGAGTCTCAAACATGTGACCGGTAACTTTGGATTGCAGCTCATGCATGGAATTAGTTCTGTTTGGGCGCACGGAGGTGATGTGATCAGCAATCTACAACTAAACCCCTTTTGAAGCGCTTAGATGAAGAAATGTTGCGTGACCCCAAGTTCTTGGAGAGCTACGTACATGACTACCTCATGCGGAGCGACCTTCGTGAGATACAAGTTTTGATGTTGCCTTCCGAGAGTTTTGTGCGGGACCAAGAACGTCTGGAGCGTGAGGGCCTTGCTGCAAAGTTGAGCGAGCAGTCTAACGCTGACCTTGATCGAATTGCTGATACGACGGAGAAACTTGAGCGCCATCAGAGCCAAGAGCAGCCTGTGGATTGCTTGCCCACTCTGACTTTAGGCGACATCCCGCGGGTGGAAGAAGGTAACCTCGACCACATTGACAAGACCGAACTCTGTTCGATATCGGCAGAGTTTGTGCGTGTACCGTCCACCAACGAAATCTCGTACCTCCGCCTTTTGTTCGACTTGGGTGGACTGCCACAAGCGTACCACAAGTACATGAACTTATTCACGACCGTGTTTGGATCCCTGGGCACTTCGCGTTACGCGTACGACGAATTATCGACTGTCATTGCGAACTGCAGTGGCGGTGTGTCATGCTCGACTATGATTGCGCCGTCGCTTACGGATGCACTGGGCGAGCCCAGCAAGCAGTCATTGCTGTTGGGTACGATGTGTCTCGCCTATAAAGTGGACGAGACGCTGGGTTTGATGCACGAGCTCCTGACCGACACGCAATTTCTAAGCGAGGAAAATCTCCGGCAGCTGCGCCTTATTTTACAGAGCAGTGCCGCTACTGCCAGCAGCAGCATTTCGTCGTCAGGAACCTCTTTAGCTGGGACTCGATCGCGAGTGGGAATCACGCCTGCGGGTGTGTATGATGAATACTACAGCGGCCTCACACAAATCGAGCAACTGCAAAAATGGGCACAATGCTCTGACGAGGAGCTGCGGCAGATTGCGGGTGTGCTGCAGGAAATCGGGCGTGTGGTCTTCAGGCCAGCCAACCTCCGACTGTCTATTGTCACGGAGGATAAACTTCGGTCTCAGGTGGAACAGTCCCTCAAGGACAGGTTTCTCAGCCCCTTGGCGGCGTCTTCATCATCGGTTGACGTTGCATCTCTCACGCTAGCGAACGAGAAGCTGGAGCTACCGAGTGTATCTGCGAAGAACTATTTCGCTTTCCCGATCTCAGTAAACTTTGTGGTGGAGACGCAGCCATCCGTGTCCTTTACGCACGCGGATCACGTGCCGCTCACGGTGTTGGCGCAGATAATGTCGTCGTGTTATCTGCACCAACAGGTGCGGGAACAAGGCGGAGCATACGGTTCTGGTGTCGCGCAGAGTGAAGGATCCTTCACACTGAGTTCCCACTACGACCCGAACACGCTCAAGACGCTTGAAGCTTACGCCGGCGCTCGTCGTTGGGCCGCCAACGGCAAGTTCACGGATCGCGATGTGCAGGAAGCGTTGCTGTCCGTGTTCGCCAGCATCGACGCGCCCAAGACGCCGTCCATGAAGGGCCGTATGAGCTTCCTTCGAGGTATCACCAACGATATGCGCCAACATCGCCGCGAGCAGTACCTCTCGCTGCAGCGCCAGAGCCTCGTGAACGTTGCGCGCAAGTATTTCAGCGAAGACGCGCCTGCCAAGCGAACCGTTATTGTTGGCAAGGACGGCGACGGACTTGGCGAGTTTTCAGAGAAGGGATTTAGCGTTCACCAGTTCTCCTCAATGGAGCAATAGATCGCTGAATTCCCTGCTAGATAGAGAACGCACTGGAGCCCCGAATGACATACGACGTAGTATCAACAAGAGTTGCAGCATAAGTATAAATTTCATCGCCACGCTCAACCTCGCCTTCTTTGAGCCAAGCCACACGCCTGTTGCATTCCTAGTAGATGCTGTTATTGTTCTCGTCCTGCCCCGATATGGTGCGGCAAATAGGGCAATCGAAGCGCGTGCGGTACCATTCGTTGATGCAGTGCTCATGGAAGAAGTGCCCGCAGGGTGAGAGCACGAGTTGGTTGCCATCCAGCTCACCCCAGTCACACAGACAAATCGGACACGAGTCCGAGTCCACTTGCACGTCACGCGGGTCGACGTATTTGAGCTGTCGGATCGAGCGTATATGCTGGTGTTCGTGCTCTAGCGGGAACTGCAAGAACTCTTTGACCAAAAAGCGTGTGGATGCGATTTCGGTGCACACGTCGATTTCTTGCTCCGCCGCGAGATACTCGCACAGGGCGACGATAAACTCCTCAAGGCCAGCCGTGCGTCTACCCACCAGGGCAGACGGATCTTTGAATATGACAACTCGACGGGGAAGCCCACGTCTTTCAGCTGGTCCCGGACCGATCCGCAGCAGATACACCCTCTCTGCTTCTTGTGCGTGGCCAGCCTCGCCAGCAGGCGCTTGCGTAGGCGGTAGAACTCGGAGTAGCGCTTGCACACGACCCACTTCTGCTTGTAGTACTCGCTGGTGATCTCCAAGTGGTACACGTAGTAGTTACCCGAGGCGCCGCGCACAAGCACGGCCTGGCAGCGCATCGCCAGCTGCGTCATCGAGTCCTGCTGGATACGGCGGATGAGCACGCGCTTCGACGCCATGCCGTGGTCCGCGATGAGGTTCACGGGCATGTCCTGGAAGCGCTGTTGGCCCACGGACTTGGCCGGCAGGCGGTAGTTGGTGGCCTGCGGCTGCGGCGCGAACTGGTTGCCGTAGAAGGACGTCATGTCGCCATCCACGTCCTCCACGTTCTCCGAGTCGGCGGTCGACACGGCGGCGGGGCGTTGCGGCGGCAGGTCGGCCCAGCGCGCGCCGTGCTTGGCGTTGTTGTTGGGGCTGCTGCTGAACATGCTGCTGATGTCGTCGTTGGAGCGCGGGCTGTCCTCCAGCTCGCTGTCGAGCCACTCCACGTCCTCGTCGTGCATCATGCGCGCCATGCTTGGCCGATCGGAGCGTCCTTTACGCGGTCGAGGCGAACTCGCTACTGACGGTCGGCGATACAAACGACAAGTTTGATCTCTTCCGCCCGAGACGACGATGGCGTCAGTGCGGAAAATTCACGGGGCTTGCGGCCACCGGATTGGCGGAAAAGCGCGCTGCGTTTCAAACCGAGACACCCGCAGGATTGACCAGCAACCAACAGCCATGCCCAAGCCCGAGTGCCTCACGTGCAGGCCGGGCGACGCCACACACCACCAGAGCGCCGTGGAGAACACGGGCTGCGAGGAGAGCTACCTGCGCGTGGACGGTAAGGTTGCCGCTGCGGATATTTTGCCGCCGTTTCTCGCCGTTTTTTTTCGGTCACGAGCTCACCTTTCGCTATTCGTGCGCGCGCTGTTCAGCTTGCATGAAGCTCAACAACGGCCGGGTGTCGGCCTGCTCCGAGGTGCGTGCCAGCAGATTGTCGATATACGACGGATGGGCTTGCTAACGGGGCGCTGCGCTGTTGTTGCCGCCGCAGGAGTGGGAGAAGTTCCGCCAGTGCCACGAGCAGGGCAAGGCGACGCCCAAGTCGGGGGCTGGGAAGTGATGTCGGCGCAGCTGAGAGCAGCAGCAGCGGGGAAGAGATGATAAATCATAAATAGACGCAGGGTTCCCAACGCAGTGCTCTGAAACGCTTGCTCCTCGCCACGCAGGGCCAAGTAGTTTGGCCAAGACGAATTACTCACCACCGACACGAATCAGCTCGGGCGAGTTCCCACGGCGGGCACGCGTTGGTGCCGTTCAAAAACCACTGGCCAGCAGTGCTGGCAGCCCCGGTCAGCACCCGAGCGAGTGATACGTCAATGTTGGATAGAGCAAACTGGGACACCCTGCACTCGCAGCGAGAAATCATCAAAATCCCTCACTGCGCTTGCTTGTCGTGTTTGAAGCGGTCAGCAGGATCGCGAGCCGCGATTTGGGCGCCGCGGCGCGCAGTTTCTCGCGTCGCAGCCTGGTCGGACCTCATCGACCTCATCGCTGCGCAGCCGAGCCCTGTCCGTCTCGCCGCCGTAATCTGGCAGACGACCAAACAGCCAAACGGACCGGATACACTCGTCGTTCAGAGAGCATTCAAAGGCGCCTTGATACTGCAAGCGGCGACGCCGCGCTTCACGAGGCAAGTCTCCGCGTGCTTTGGGACATCTGATGCCCCAGCTGGCATCGTCGGGGCGGACCGTAAGTCGCTTGGGACAGACTCGCGAATTGAAGAGTGCGCCGTGCTGTGACCGAGTCGGTGTCAAGCAGCCGTCCAGCTGGTGGGACGCGCCACATTCGTCTGCTTGATTCATCGGGGCGCCAACGGCAACCTTCGCTCCAGTCGCCGCCAGCGCGTAGCAGGTAGCGCCGACGGATATTGCGCTTGCTCGCTTGCGCTGTCGCCACGGAGGGTTCGACGACCGACAGCAGCAGCAGAAGAGCACGCGGCGGGGCTGGAAATCCACCAGGTGTCGTTGTCGCCATCGCCGCCGCGATATTTTTTTGCTGTAAAATTGAGGCTAAAACAGCCGCGAAATGCGCGTCGGGTTGAACATCGTGGAAGATTTCTCTGCCCTGCAGCTTCCGACAGCGTCCTGTGCTGCGCTGCTGCGGGCGCGAGGGCAGCTATCCGCGCAGGAGGCCCATGGGAGCCAATAGACCGCTCTCGCTGCCAGCCACCCGTGGGCAACACACCGGGCTGCCCCATGTCGCGACCGGTGTTGAATAGGCTGTTCCTCTGGATGGGCCGAATTGACCTCATGCGTAATCACGCGCTTTTCAGATTTTCTGAACAGCGCGCCTGGCAGCCAGGGATTGGCCGAGAAGCTCGATATTTGCCTTTTTTCTCAAATTTGACGCCCCCTCTGTATGGCTCCGTCACTATTGAATTTGCCTCGGCGACGACGGCGGAAGCGACCCCTGGGACGGAGACAGCAGCGACGGCTCGTGCTCCTTCCAGCGTTAGATCTTCGGGCGGGACGCAGCAGCCCCCGCGCGACTTATTACGACGACGACTACAGCAGCAGCAGCAGCCAAGATAGCCGCGCAGCATGATTGTGGTCTTTGGCAGCTCGAACGCCTTTGGACGCGACGTGAGCGAGACGGAGATGATGGTGCTGTCAGGCACGGTCTTCGTGGTCTCGGTGCTGCTCGTGCTGGTGTACAAGCTGGCGCGCGGCTGGGACGACGTCGACAAGGACGACTTTGGCGCCAGCGTGCTGCCGCTGCACGCGCCGCGCGCCACCAGCCGCTGGGTGAGCAGCCGCAAGAGTCACTTTGGCCGGCTCGGCACGATCCAGGAGAACGAGGTCTTCTCCTTCAACTCGAAGAAGCGGTAGGCGCCGCAGCCCCCAGACCGGAACCAGCAACGAGAAATCAGGCCCCGAGAACAACAACAGCAGCAGCACGAGAAGAAGAGCATGCAGCAGTTGGCGAGTGGAGGTCGGCGCACGCGGACGAAGGGTGCGTCGGCCTGTGTAGATTTAGATGGCAGCCAGTATTTAAGCCTCCAGAACGGACCAGTCTGGTCCGGACACACACGGAGCATGGCGGGTGGAGCGCTGCCTGCGTCACAGTTTCCGCCGCCAAGATGTCATATTTATCAAGGCGTTTCACGTTTTTAATCTCCCCAAGTTGCGTGCCTGCTGTGGAGAATTTACTGCGATGTCGAGCAGTAGTAGTGCGAGGCCATGCTGGATGGCGATCGTTCTGTTTCAGGTGTTTCTCGCACGTATGGGCTAACAACAAGTATCCAGCCGACACACGTGCCTACAGGACCGCATCTGGTGCTGCGTCTGGGCTTGCTTCATTATCATCATCTGCTCTGCTTTGAGGTGTCGTCGCCGATCGCGCTGCCATCTTGAGATGTCGTCGAGAGACTGGACATGCATTGCTGGCGCTCAAGAGGGACAATTGTTGAAAATACTACCTGTTATCACTCAAAACTAAATGCTCTCGCTGTGTCAAGGCACGCCGCCCCTGGCAGGCAAGTTGAGCAGCGCGCGAAGACTCTCCTTGGGCTGTGCCAAATTTCCATATCCCTTGAAGGCGCTATCGTGGTGAGCGCCAAACAGCTGCGCCTTCTTCATCTCGGCCTCCACGATCAATCGGTCCACGGTACGCATGGACGCTTCCAATAACATTAGCTGCAAGTGAATCCAAAAGGAGGCAAAATGTCAACAACGAGTCAACGCCCACAGGAATGCATCAATTGCTCCATACCTGCTCTGAGGTTGTCCCGAGTTTCTGCAGCGCCGAGCGCTGGAGGGCTTCCACGCTCTGTGTTACCTTCAGCTCGCAACAAAGTGTTTCCTTTCTTCTCCCTTGGATGTTTCCCGTGCAGCGTCCCCGTCCCTCGCTACTTCATCTACTGCCGTTCGTTCAGTTTGCAATGATGTCTTCATTTCTAACCACTGGTTTTCTTCTTCCTCCAGACTGAACACGAATACAAAAGTATTACGGTCAGTATGTGAGCATCATCTAAGGAACTCTACTGCCCTTGACCAACCTTTTGATGCGCTGTTCATACGTGTCGATTGTTGCCCGCATACGAGCGTTCTCTGGGTTGGGGACTTTGATCTGTCGTTGGCATTTGAGTTAGTCACAACCGCTTTAACAACTACGGTATCGAGGAAGACGCAAAAGGACGCACCGCTACGTTGCCTGGCGGGTGTTCGGCCATGAACGAAATCAGCTCCTGCTTCATGGCTTGAAGGCTCGTCTCGCTTAGCTGCATAATGTCTCGGCGCGCTGTAGACGTCAGGAACTCCTTCCTTACTTTGCGCATTTCGCGCTTAGCTTGGCGCTGCACCATGTGGTAGAGCGAGACCTGGTCCGCGGACAGTTTCTTGTGGTTCATTTCTTCCTCATTCAGCGCCTCCCGGGCTGCTTCCTCTCGCTTTTTCTGGCGGACGAGGCGCCGCATTTCAGCTCGTGCAGCCTTCTCCTGTTTGGCACGCAGCGCCGCCGACGCCGCCGACGCGTCTACTGCGTGCCGTCCTCTGCCTAAATCCTCCTCCCCGTCCTTTCGTACGCGAAACACGAACGTGTTGTCTTTGGTGGGTGTCCCAGGTTTTCTCTTTCCTCTTGGCGTGGCCTCTGCAGGGCCTTCATTGCTGCCAGTCGCTTTCTTGTCGCTGAACTTGAAGCCCCTTCGCGTTGAGGAGGCACTGGGAACGCAAGAACCATTTCGTTACAAAGCCCTGAACTGCGCAAAGTTCGGTAGGGTAATGAGCTAGGGAGGAACGTACCTCGAGTCGGGGCTTTACGTCGCCTCCGCTTCTCGCGCCGCACGACCAGCGGGGCGGAAGGAACAGCGGCGAAAGGTGACGCCATCATCTCGCCCGGTTTGTGTGGTGGATTTGGCGCCTTGTCCGAAAATTTGAAAATGAGCCGCGCCAATCACAGACGAGAACGAAAATTGGTATACAAAACCCAAGATGATCAAGGCGACCGCAACGCACTGTGATCGATAAAGTACATGTTGCTTATCTCCAACACTACGCGCATGGGCATGGATCAATAAATACATCCGCGGAGCACGCCTGCCGACGTAGCCAATCCGCTTGGCATAACACACCGTGGCGGCGGGTAGCTAGACCGCTGCCGCCACGCGCCACGACACTCAACAATCAACGCCTGTCCAGCCACACCTCTCGTGTCGGGGTCACTGTGCTGCTTTTAAACCAGCACCCGGCGGGGTGAAGTGCAGCACGTCGATCGTAATATCGTCGTGGTAGTCTCGCCGGTTGCCAGGCAGAACATTCTCCAGATCCGCTGATGTGGTGCCGTAGAGCGCTGCGATGCGCTCCAGGACGGCTTGGCGCAGTGCCTGACTGACATTCTCCACACCCTGGTCGCGGAACTGCCCCACAAGCTGCACGATCTCTTGGTTCTCCAACTCGCCAAAGAGACCATCCGATCCTAGCACCACGAACTCAGGCTTGCGCTCTGCCAGGTCCACTTGAAAAATGTCCGGCACAGCTGCAGAACCAACACAAACAAGTTTAGAAAATGTATATACGCCCAACGTGACAGCGCCTTGACTCACCGGAAATATAGGGGCGACTGAAATTACCACGAATCCGAAGGCCACGCGGCATCGGAGCCCGATTCACATCCTTGACTTTCATGTACGTGTCGCCGATTGAGCGTGTGGGTTGCAACCGACCCTTAACGTAGTAGTTGTTCTGGCCAATCTCACACACGATGTCGTAGTCGTCCGGGTAGAGCACCCGTAGTCGGCGCTGCTCACGCTCCTCGTTGGCAGAGTGGTCAAAGGTAATCTGCTCAACACGAAGCGATCCGTCGGGCTTGCGGAACGCCATGATAGCGCGGCAATCCCCGCAACTAGCAACGTACAACTTTTCCATCACAAGCGCCATCACAGCGCACGCGCCAACGGAGCACGAAGACCAAGCACCGCGCTCAAACTTGATTCGGCTCCTGCGCATGAATTCCTCCTCTGTGTCTTTGAATCCAGTGATGATCGAGTGCGCCACCGGTTCATCGTTGCCCAGTAAATGACTGCGAATGTTAGCATACAGTTTCTTTTGTACAAAGTCCACGGCCTCCTCGCCGCCATGACCGTCGTAGCACCCGCAAAAAAGAGGGGCGTCTCTCCATTCATACCAGGCCGTACAATGCTATCCAGCACGCATTGCGAGCGGTCTTCGTTCTTGCGGTTCGCTGCGTAGCTCTCCATGTCGTAGCGCCAGAAGAGTGTCGAGTCATTGCTGGGCAGCACTTCTGAGACCTGAGGCGGTACCGAGTGGATGGGAATCTCTTCCAGCGGCATCTCCTCGAGATCAATTTTTCCTTCGCCCACTCGGGATGAATCATTGCAAACAACGCGATCAGCATGCCGCTCCATGTCGACTCTGCTTTTTGTCGGATCGGTCCTCGGTCTGTCGTAATGTAAGGTCTCCTGTGACGGTCTCTCGGGTCGTGGCGACGGCCACCAGTGGGTCTGTGGGCTGGGTAAGCTGAGGTGCCGCGAGACCCAACGAATTGGCGTTATCCTCGCTAGCGGTTGCCGCTGCCGCAGCAGCGGCGGCGGCCACAGCGCCCATGGACGAGGCGGCGTCGGGAGCGGCGCTGGCCGAACGGATGGCGGTTGTTTTGGCCAGCGGCTGCTGATGCATGGAGCTGCCTCTGCCCAGCGCCATCACCGCGCTGGAAGTGGTGGGCGTCATCAGCATCCTGCTGGGCGAGGGCGCGCGCTTGGGCTTGAGCTTTTGGTGCTGGTGGCGGTGATGGCGCCGCGCCACGGCTCGTTGCGCCCCGCGGTACCAGAGCAGCGAGCGGTGTCGGCGCGTGCAGCTGAGCAGAGACATCTCCCACTGCCACGGGTTCAGGTCCTCAAAATCGGTGGTGAGCTCAATGGTGGAGTTGATCGTGTGCCGGCCGGGGAAAGCGCTTTTGATCGCAGGCGCGTCAAAGAAAAGTTGGACCGACGCCAGAGATGCAGCGAGCCTGTCCGAGTTTTGCGAAATGCATACAAACGCCAAGATAAAGCCAAGCTGAAGTATGAAACTAGTTGCCAGCTTTGCACACCTTGCTTCGCTGGCATCGATGGATTCAATGCAACCAGCGATCATGCTGTTTGCGACTATGGTTTTGCTGACTCGCAGCGCGGACACCTTCGCTACAAAGTTCGCAATGGCGAAGCTGCTGCCAAAAAGGCAACTTGCTTAACCTCCAATCAGACAATTTTACAGTACTCTAATCCATGATTGGACAAAACTTGCAGTTCGTCACACACGAGCAATATCGCGTCCAAGCCGCTCTCGCCCTCGTCGTGCTGCACGGTGCGCCCCTCGCTCCGAGTCGCCGTCGAGTCCGCCTCCCTTCACGCGCCGAGGCACTGTGCGCCTCGAGGGTCCCTCGCGCCTGGACTGCCTTCTGCCGTCAGTCAGAAAGCCCCGTCAAGCGAAGCGCTCGCTGACCCCGGGGCCTGCCAGCGATGCAGAGGGAAGAGGCCAAAATGTCCCGGTCACTCCCCGGCGGGTGGCTGGAGAGCGGCCACGGCGCTGTGGTGGTATTTATCAAGGACTTTCGCGACCCGCTGGAGCGCCGCAAGAAGCTCATGTTGCGACCGTGGGCCAGCATCAAGGACATCAAGGACCAACTGCAGGTGGTTTTCAACGTGCCGTCGAACGCGCAGAAACTCTTCTACCAGGGGCGTGAGCTTAAGAACGCGCACAATTTGCAGCAGTGTGGTATCTACCAGGATAATGCCGTGGTGGACTTTGTGGCGCGCAGACCACAGAATCTTGCGATGGCCTACACTCGCGAGTGTGACGAGGAACGAAGCAGCACCTCGAGCGCCGGCAGGAATAGTGGCGAAGGAAATGGTGTGCGTAGTATCTCTATTGGGGGTGGGCGGGCGAACGGTAAGACATCGCAGAACTTGAAACCCGAGCAGATGCCCGTCGT
Source organism: Phytophthora quininea (assembly GCA_011947345.1). NCBI lineage: Eukaryota > Oomycota > Peronosporomycetes > Peronosporales > Peronosporaceae > Phytophthora > Phytophthora quininea. The sequence goes on along the minus strand of JAAVTG010000217.1, from coordinate 23,806 downwards.
GAACATTCATCCGTACGGCGCGCACCTGCTCCCAGTAGCGCTGATGAAGATCACTCACCAGGTTCGTCGCCACCGTTTCGTATGTACCAAGTGATACTAATGTGCTTTATGATTTCACAAAGGCGCTGCAAGGACTTGCCATGGGCTTAGCACCAGTTTTGGCGATGGATGGGACCGGCGGAACGTACTTTTTAAAGACCCTGCGCATCGGAATGTCGGGTGTTTCAAGCCGCAAGACGAGGAACCTTTCGGTCCAAACAACCCGCGCGGACTCGTCGGCCAATTAGGACAGGTACGTTTGCATATCTTCAGCCACACGATTTTGCTGCAAGGATGCCGGTACTATTTTTTTGTATTGTTTCGTTATTAGAGTGGGCTTCGCAGAGGTATCCTTTCCGGCGAAGCATGCGAGCGCGAATTGGCTGCGTATCTTTTGGATAAGGTAAATCCACAGCCGTAGTTCGTTCGATATGCTGTGAATTGGTTGGCGGTTTGCGGGCTGTTGGTGTTTCGAAACAAAACTAATGGTTATTTATTTGCTTTGATCAAATAGGATCATTTTGCTGGAGTTCCAGCAACATCGCTAGTCGAATCTCGGCATCCGGTTTTTAACTACGCGGATAGCGCAGGTGCCTTGCATTTCAAAATTGGTTCCCTGCAGGAGTTTGTTCGACACGATGACGTGGCGAGCGACCTCGCACCAAATCAATTCTCGACACATCAGGTTCACAAGATCGTTCTATTAGACATGCGCCTGCTGAATACGGATCGCAACGACGCCAATATTCTCGTACGAAAAAGGCGTTCGGCAACTACGGGCCACGTGGAATATGAATTGATACCGATCGACCACGGCTACTGCCTGCCGCAATTTCTCGAAATTGGTTGGTGCGACTGGTGTTGGTACAATTGGCCGCAGCTACAGAAGCCGTTGAGCGTAGAAGACCGGGCCTACGTATTGTCACTAAGCGCTCAAGAGGAAGCTGATCGCCTTGCCAAGAGGATTCCGTTGCGACGCGCGTGCCGACGCAATATGATCATCGCAAGCATGGTCGTGCAAAAGGGCGTGCGCGCCGACCTTGTCTTATTCGAGATCGCAAGGATCATGTGCCGGGAAGACCTAGATGCGCCTTCCACACTGGAAAAACTGTGCACGGCGGCGTTTCATCAAATGGAGGCAGTGAAGCTGCGGAAGCAGTACGATGCACAGTTCCATTTCGACCAGCTCCAACCGACAATTATCCCAAGCATCAAGCCAAGTGATCCTATTGTTGATGGGTCGGAGCAGCTACCGGGAACCACGTCAATAGATACCCCGTCGTCACCCCGAGCAACGTTCAGAAATCTGCGCGTGTCAATAGACTCGCCGTCACTGCAGGAGTCGCAGAGTTTTGGACGCTCCCCGATGGCCAGTGGGGCGCAGTCTCCACCTGGTTTTGGGCTAGCTATGCTCCATTCAGTTCAGACGATGAAGAAGAAGACGAGAATCCGGATTGCCCAAAGTCTATCGGAAGGCATTCGCTATTAAATGGCAGCGACAAGCCTCGCCTTTCGCTGAATTGGGACGAGATGGCGTCACACGCATTATCAGGCGCAGTCCAACACGTTGAAAATGGAGTTGGTGGATCAATCGCTACCCCGTTTAGCGTGGTTTCAAATGGCCACAAGGCTTCTGCTGAGCACAGCGGTGCTCGATCCCCACTTCGTCTTTCATCGGTACCGAGAATGACAAGGACGAATTTGAACTTTTGAACGAGGCGCTTGATGATGACGTCCAAGATGAAAATCTTTTCTCGCCATTTTGGGGAAGATGCTCGACGAAAAAATCACCGAAGTTAGGAGACAGCAGCGAGAGGAGAGGAAGCGGAGAGATCAAGCTGAATGTCAAAGTCGTAGCCGAGTGACTCCCGTTCGTTAAAAGGCAATAAAAACCATGCTGTGTAAGTATTGTACACTTGCGACAAAACCATAGCTTTTATAGGTTTTGGCGCGCTGCGCCGATTGTTGCTAAGGCACAGGAATTCTCGTCAACCATGCTGGCAACGAACTGTATCCAATGCTCATTTTCAATTTGTAGCGCATTGCGAAGGTATTCAAGAAGTTGTTGCACCTGTGGCAGCACGAAGTCATCCGGATGGATGTGCCTGGCGACATGGAAGAGTTGGTTTGGTTGGAATTCGCAGCCTGCGTTTGAAAATTGACGCACAGCTTGGACAACAAAGATTTCTGCTGGGTGCAGTTGTGGCGTTGATCCTGCAGTATTACCAGGCGGCCCAATTTCGCGAGCAACTAGGCGACGTAGCAATTCCGGATACCAGTCTTCTAGGTTGGACACCACTTTATGAACACGCTGACCTCGACGGTACTCCGAACGTTCACGCATTTGACGTAAATCTTCCTTAACATCGCAGTGTATATCCAGCGACCGGAATTTTTCCGTTAAACACTCACGCCGACCTTGTTCAAGGACATCCAAAGTCGTGGCCAACCGTGCTGACTGCTGGTGCTTGACTGTCTCGAGTGCATTCACTGCTGCTTGCAATTTTTCAACGTTATGCATCGGTGGTACTCGAGTCGCTGGAGATACAACCTTACCAACAGCGCTGAGTGCGTCATCGCCGCCTGAAAAGCTGATGTTTCCGGCCGAAGACACAACGGAGGTCCTAGAATACGCAAACGAGGAGCGACTCGTGCTGACTCTCGCTCGACCACCAGTTGACGGATTGCCTTTCATATTGCCGTGTGCGCGTAGTGGCCTCAGCGGCTGCTTTTCATCGCGAGTTCGGGCTTGAAATTCTTTAAGGGATGGCAGACACCGGTGAGGCGACCGCTGTAGCTCTCTCGTCGTGTACGGCAAGTACCACGGAGCTTGACCGTCTTCAATATCACAACTATTTGTCGCCGTTCTGTCGCCTTGATTGAAACGTATTTTGTGCCGTGAATCATTGTCGTCGATTAGAGTTTTGGGGCTGACAGCCCCTGGCTGGTTAGTCCGAATTCCACCGTTGTTGGCGCCAAGCAGTGGTGACGCGCGAGCATGAAGATACCTTTCCTGCAACTCGCAAAGGCCGTACAGTTCAATGGACGGGATACTCTGTAAAAAGCTGGCACCATTTCTGGCTGAGCGCAGACGACTGGTTCCTTCATTGATGGCCTCTCGCAGAAGATCCACAGATGTACCAGCTCGCGGGGATAAGTGAGCGCTTTGTTGTACGTCTTGTTGTTGTTGGCCTTGGGTATGGAGTCTGTGTCGATGAAGACCGTGTATTCGCTCGGGTGAGAAACCACCGACACTAGCTTGAAGTCGATGCGCGAGTTTAACCTGCCGTTCATCCATTGGTGACCACTTCCGACTCGTCATCGACGTGACGAATTGGTTAACGAGTGTTGCGATGACTGTTCCCGTTGGCTCTCGTAATTCTTGGTCTTTATCGGAGCTCAAATTGTTCCCAGGCACGTCACCAACAGGGCCACTTCCGCTATCCATCGCACGCGCTCGATGCACATTCTGACTTACTCCGTAGACCAGCTGCGGGGAAAACTTGAGATTGAGCTCAGGGCGACCCAGCGGACGGTAGGGCTCTCCATGGGGGCTACTCCATCCATGCTGGTCGTCATTCGCTGTCGTCTTGATTGATCCGGATGGGAGTGCCGTTGACGGAAGAGTGATTTGGAACCTCGTCCGAGAGACGACAGCTCGTTCGGTCCGCAGAGGATCCGGGCGACGCAGAGTCCGCTGGACAGCAGACGATGTTGTAGACGGGGCCTCCGCCGAGAAGGAAACAAGTCATCCCCTGCTGTAGCCTGCATCAAACCAACGACGCTGAGGTCCTTCGACTGAAGTTATTTTGGCGGCGATTTTAGAAAAGCATTACGCACCGATTTTCAGCGCTGAAGTGGGCGAGTCCTCGACCAGCAGCAAGTTCTGCGGCTTGAGCTCTCTGTGGATGAGGTTGTGCTGCCACAGACACTGCATACCTTTAGCCAGCTCCTTTAGAAAATGTCTGGCCACTTCTTCGGACAATAATTTATTGCCAGGCCCCTGCTCCTGCTGGCGGCGCTTCATGTACTGCTGCAGGTCTCCGCCGGCGCAGTACTCGAGCATCAGGTACATGTGCTTCTCCGTCTTCTTGATGTCGTAGAGCTTGACGTCCAGTGTGGTCTTCTACCCTTACGTGGCGAACTTCCCGCCGCTCTTCACGAGTGCTCTGGCAACGGGTGAAGGGCTCAGCGGATCGGTGGCTGCGTTGCTGGGGATCATCCAAGATCCAAGCGACCAAATGCGGTTCTCCGTGACGGTCTTTTACCTCATCTGCGGTAAGGAACATGTCGAGTCAATGCGTCAATGTCTTGCTTTTCAATCGAGTGGGTCGTTTCATCTGTAGCGGGCGTTATGAGCATGTCGATTGCAGCGTTCAGCTTCTTGCAGTATCATCCGTGGGCACTCGCTGTGAAAGCGTCTGAAGAAGCAGCGGCAGCGACTCAGTCGACCCAAGAGCAAAAATGGTTAGAAGTGGAATTTGACGCGCAAGAAGGAGAGGAAGATACTCTGCTCTCACCAAGTTCATGCGGTGGCAGCCCAAGATCGTCGACGTCGAGTACGATCACGATCGTGTCGCCAACTGCTCTCCAGGATACGGAGGAGCAGTTGTCTGGCTGCGCAGTCTTCCGACAGGTGTGGCAGCTGCTGGCTTGTCAGCTGTTGCTCGCAGCTTTTCCTTTGGATGGCTGCCGTCGACCATGCCATTCGTCTACAAGAAGTTTGCGGTGCGTACCGCGGTTGTGAGGCTTTATCTCGTTGTAAACCTCATAATATACTGCGTAGCCGGAAAATGACGCGGAGACGATGACAGCTCGGTTCCAGACGACCGCCAGCATTGCGGCGCTGATTCTCTCCCCGCTCGCTAGTGTAGCGACGTCGTAAGTGACGCCAACGCAAACTATGGCGGAAGATTGGTCCAACCTGTGTCGTGTGTCTTCCAGGTGGTTTCGGTTCTACTTCGTCAGGAGCTTGACACTCGTGCTAGTTGTGTTCACAGGTGAGGGATGGATCGTTGCTGACGCGCGTTGTACAGTCCTATTGTCATGGATGCCGCTCAGCGAAAGCAGGCACCCCACCAGCCGAGTTCAACTGTCCTGTTTTGTCTTCGCCGCTGGCGTCCAGGACATTCAAAACCGAGGCGTCATCCGCGAACGAAATCCCAAAGCCAGAGCAGCGAGCAAGGACGCTGACATCGAGTTTGTCCGTGTCAAGCACTTGGCGTTCGACAAATTAAGCTTTGCATTCATAAGATGATCGGGGTCCGCGAGCATACCGTCAGCGAAATTGCGGTTTGAGATGATGCCGATGAGCTGGAATACAGACTTTGGTTAGCAGCGCACTCTCCCGACTGGACCCTCGCGTTGATCAGCTCCACCAAAGCCTTTTCAGCCTCCTTGAGCGCAGGCGGACGTCCTCCATTCCCCATGTACTTCTTATCGCTGCTCTCCTTGAGGATCTTGGCGCTATTCTTAAGCCACTCGTTGACTGTCTTGACCCCCAGAACCAAGTTGTGCGCCTGCAAAAGTGAGTCTGCGCTTCCGCCGCCGATTTGTTGCCGCTCTGGATCCACTTGATCACAGCTTGTTTTTCTGTCAGCTTGATCCTGGCCCCAACAGCCTTGATCTGTCCTGCTCCGAGATCGTCTTCCGAAGCACACTTGAGCGTCATCAAGAATCGCGTGAATTGTTCGCGGATGCTGCTTCCTGCTTTCAGACCAAGTGCTCTGTCGCCATCGGTGTAAAACTCTTCATTGTTCAGCTCCAACACCAAGCGAATAAGCTTGGTCTCGTTCATCCCAGGGTTCTTCTTGGGGTTCTACACAACACGTTAGTGACAAGTTGCTTTATCGTGCACAAGACGCACCCGATCGGCCAGGAAAGCACGCAGCGCAGTGACCATAATTTGCTGCATGAGCTGATCTTGCACTGGCAAGTTTTCTGTCAGCTCCCTTCGGCGAATATCCATCACCTCTCTGGAGCAGCTGACTCCAGCCTGCAGGGCAAGTCGGTGGGCAATATTCTCGATGGCAACAACGTCGCTCGGCTGAAAACGCCTCGAACCGTCAGTATTCTTTTCCGACAAGTTGAGCGCCCATCGCGGATGTATTCCGCCACGACCGATGGCCTCCTTGTAGTCCTTTAGGAGAGATGGCAGTCTGGCCTTGAAGCCCTTCCAATTCCGGGCCGATCCGATCTTGTTCAGGAGTAGACCGACGCCGTCTCCAAAGTAAAACTCGTACTCGCTCAGCTCAATGAAATAACAGCACTCGAAGGTGTCGTCCTTGTGAAGCTCCACCAGCGGGTAGATCAGGTTGCGTGCGGCGGGCGCGAATCGAATGGCCGACGATGCATGCTGCCAGAGCTCGGCGCGAGAGCAGGTCGTCCAAGGGCTCCCACCGGACCACGGCACGGAGCTCCGCCAGGACGATGTACCGCTTGGCGTCCGGCGGCTCCAGGTGAACCTCCGTGCCGTCCAGCTTGAAGGTCTTGTACGGGAGCTCGTACGCGGTCACCAGCGCCTCGGTCGTACCTGTGCAACAGAACTCGTCCCTGTACAGCCGCGCGACGAACGCCATGTTCACGAAAGCGACCATGTTGACGAAAAACAGGGTCGCTGTCGAGAACACGATGTCCAACGCGCGCAGCTGTGTCGGGGACTTGGGGTTCACGCGGGTCTTGTTCACCGTCGCGGCGATCCCGCCGTCGCTGCTCTTCTTGCGCTTCAGCGGAGACGGAGACGGAGCCATGCCAGCCAGTGCCAAATGACCGCTCGACGGTGGCGGCAGCCAGCCATGGCAGCCGCGGTGGCTGCCATGGCCGGTTCTCGAAAATTGCGGTCGTATCGTTCGTAAATTCGCCACCGAATTTACGATTCGAATTCGGTGGATCCCAAAACCGTCCCCGATTTCGAATTGCAACAGCAACTTAACTGCCCGATCCCAAAATTCGAAAACCGCGGATCCCAGATTTGAAATCCGATCCCAAACAATCGAATTTGGTTCCCAAAATCGATTTTCCGTTCCAAAACTTACGTCCCGGTAAGCTTTCGGTAATAAATTTCATTCGAACCGTTCCCACGACGATGGCGGCGTAGAGGGGCGGAAGGGGGAAGAAGAACAGCTAACCAACCACCACCCAGGAGCCACCGACACGTACTATGACTCTTTCCACACACGATACGATGGACACGTGGGCCTGCTCCCGCACACCCGAGGCGGCGCCTGCGCTTGCCAAGCTTCTGCAGGAAGAGGCGCCCCCGACGATCGCAACGATTTCGGCGTGACCCCGCTGCATGTGGCTGCATCTCGCGGTAATGATGAGGCAGTTGAGCTGCTGTTGCATCATGGGGCCGATATTCTGGCTGCGGATTGGGTGTGTGTTTACGTGTTACGCAGCGAGGACAAGGAGCTCAAGGTCGGGTTCGACTGACGTTTTTTGTTTTTCTGTTGGGCAGGAGTCTGGCTGGACCCCGCTACATCGCAGCATATATAACCAGCACCTGTCCAGTAAGTGGTGGCGCTATTACATTAGATCTGTGGCAGGTGTTGAGGTAACTCGTATCCCTGTTGTGGTTCATAGCATCATTGATATTACTGCGCCACGCCCAGACACGCTTCGGCAAGAAGTTTATGCGCAAATATCTGCATGAAACTAGGGATCATGCTGAACAAAGTCCCATGGAATTGCTGTCCGCCATGCATCCTCCTCGCCACGGGGACCGGCAGAATGATGCTGACGACGGTCTCGTGTACACGTTTGGAAAAAGAGATTACCAGGTGAGTTAGATATAGTATTCAGGGCAGTAGATCGTCAGGTGGCTGACTGCGTCTTGATATTCAGCTGGGTTACCACTTGCCAAATGGAGACATGCAGGTATCGCCGCGCCTCGTGGGGCTTCCTGACCGGTCCCCTATTATTCAACTCAGCGCCAGTAAGTATCATACAATCGCGCTGAACGCGAATGGCGAGTGTTATGTGTGGGGATTTGGTAAGGGTGGTCGATTGGGCACTGGTTCCGAATTCGACAGGATAGAGCCCACCCGTTTGACATCTTTGGAGACAACTCCCATGGTAAAGGTTGCAGCAGGCGAGAACCATACCTTGGCATTGTCCCGTACTGGTCAAGTGTTTTCGTGGGGATCGAACAGCTTTGGACAGCTTGGCCATCCAGGCAAGTCCACCCCATCTCAGCGCCTGACCCCTAAACGTGTGGATGCCTTTCGTTTCCAAGAGATCGAAGATATAGCAGCTTCAGGCTGCCATTCTGCGGCTATTGACAATGAAAACGGTACTGTTTACACATGGGGCAGCAACCGACGGGGCCAGCTTGGCCGCAAAGAAGGATGTGGAACCGATCAAGCGGATGCGGTGCCGCGTAGCGTAGATGCGTTGCAGTTACGACACCCTTTGAGTGTTGTGTATGGCGACTACGAATCCGCTCGGGTTACCCAGTTGGCACTCTCGGATTGGAACACTTGTGTTGTGCTTCGGTGCACTCAAAATGGCCGCAGCGTCGGCCAGGTTTGGCAGTTCGGATATGGCTCCTATCGGCCAAGTCGCGTGAATCTTCCTGCTGACAAAATTACTTCTGGGGCTGGCGCAGTCATGTGTGACACTTGGGTGCCAACATGCAAGCAGCGAGGCGTGGATGTCGTACAAATTTCATGTGCTCAAAACCATTCGATCGCACTAAGTGCTGCTGGTTCGGTGTACACGTGGGGGCACAATGTTCCTGCACTGTCGCATCAACAAAGTGCTAGCTCTCCTGGTCTGCGACGTGGGGCACTGTCGACGAACGCATCGCAATCGCCAAGTGCACCTCAGAAAGTACGCCTAAGTAACCACGGCCCAGTCACGAGTGTCTGCGCCTCGCAAGATCACTGCGCTGTTGTAACGCAGAATGGCGATCTAGTGACTTGGGGGTGTGGCCAGCAAGGTGTGTTGGGCCATGGCCGCGGTAATACCTGGCAGCCAAACCCAAAACGCGTGGAAGGTGTGAAAAAGCAATTTCTGTTGCGGCTGGCCACCAGCACACGGCCGTTCTCATCTCTCCTGCGTCTCCTGAATTTCTTTCTTATACCCAGAACGCGGTTCCTTCGCTCCTGGAATTAGTGGAGCGTGAAATATCTACCCATGTTAATGTGGCAAATTGTGCAGTCGTATGGAAATACGCCGAGCTATACGCAGCGATGCGGCTACAAGCTTTCTGTCTTGACTATTTGCGCTGGAATTGGGATGCAGTGCTGGAGACTGTGGGTCGAGATCGTATGGACACTCTTTTCGAAATCATGTTGCCACCGTTGGATGAGCCAGAGCCGCGTGCTGTCGTTCCAGCTCGGACTGACAAGCTCGCCAAGCAGAAGAAGGTCGGGAAACAGCTTTCAGTGTCCCAGGATGCTGGTAAAGTGAATTTTCTGTCATTGCTGCAGTTCTGGAAGAAGGGAGCTGACAGAAGGGGATGGCCTCAACACTAAATCTCGTGTCGATATTCACTCCGAGAAGTCGAGGCATGCAGCGTTAGTCAAGTCAAGTCAAGTACGTAAGTCCAAGAACACCAAATTTGTTTCATGGAAGTCGTTTATGTCCGACAATCCGAGCGCAGCTTCCACTCGTGGCATAAGCAGCCCATGGTCAAGTGCAACCACAAGAGAAACGAAATATGCACCAACCATGGACAAGTTAGCGCCACATACTGGATATGGTAATAGCTCTGTTGCTACGATAGACTTGCCCGGAGCGTTTCCGCTCCCATCGGCTACTTCAGTCCGAAAGGGAGTCTGGATGGCACTTCTCGAATACAGCGCAAGACTAGTATTGGTAGTCAGCCCTCAACAAGCCTCAGGCCCTCGTTCTCGCCGTTGCCAACGACTGGCAAGCAAATGCTGGGCTACGACGGCCTAGAGCACGAGCAGGTTGCATCATTTTCTTTGGACGCTTTTATTAAGCAACCATCTCGAGGACGTGGCAGGAACAAGAAGGAGTCACCTCCTACTCTGACTTGGAATAATTTTGCGATGGACACAGCGGACGATATCGAGCAGAAACCGAGACCAAAGACGCTTAAGGAGATCCAGGAGGAGGAGGAGGCAGCCGCTGCCCGTGAACGCGAGGCAAAAGCCCGTCTAAGCGGGACTACTCCTGCTGAGCGATCTCAATTCACAGTCAACAGTTGGGGGCTGTTTCGGACTCCCGATCACGTTTCGTTGGCAGAGGTTCAGAAGCTGCAGGAAGAACAGGAGTTTTTAGAGCAGCAGCGCCAGATCCTGGCAGAGATCGAGAGGGAACAAAGCGAAAAGACTCGAGCGGCAGCCGTTCGCAGCACGAGATCGAATGCTTCAAAAGAGGCATTGACTGGCAGCCGACGTGGGCGAAATACTCGAAAAGTAAGATCGGGCAATTCTTCTGCTGTGACAGACGCGCATGCCGGCAGCGATAGTCAGGCAAAACAAAAGAAGAAAAAGAACGCGAAGGAGCGCAAGGCTGCGAGGAAAGCTGCTGGCGAGACTTTTGCTGAGTCGTCAACTCCAGCTACCCCATCTGCCACAAACGGCGAGACAACTCACCCGCATCGTTCAGCTCAAAACAGTCGTGAAAACAATGTTGTAGAGACGAAGCCAAAGTCAAAGTGGAGGTCTTCGAGGAAGAAGAACAACCAAGCTGGTCGCGACTGATATTGTTGTATAAAGGGACCGATTGTACAAGTGCTACGTTATATGAAGTTTTTCTGCGCACCCAACAGAGACTTGATGTCCATGATGGTCGTAAACGCAAGTGCATCCTGGACAACAAACTCGGTTTGGTCGGTAGTTAAATTCCGCTCGACCTTGCCTGCGTCATCCTTGTCGACTAGCAGAACGCGTCCGAACCGGCTGAGAGCGAATACATGTAGTCGGCGATCGAACAAACTTTTGGTGCTCATCTGGACCGAATTGTTTCGTACGCGCATCGCGCTGACCTCGTCGTCGTTCTCGCCTGATTCCTTCACGCCGCTGGCATCAGGCTGAACAGTGTGCTTGGAGGCTTTTCTCGGTGACGATTCAATATCATCAGCCGGAAGGTATTGTTTCGAGGTTCTTCGGGGCTCCGAAGTTTTGTAGAGTGCACTGCCGGTCTCTGTGGCTTTACTGGCCCCCGCGTACTCCATCTTTTTAGCAGTCCTACCGCGACAGCATGCTTGACAGGCATATGAATTGGAGAATGCTTCTTCGAAAATCCTCCAACCTGGAAGATAAAGTCTCCAGCGAGACGAACCAAACCACTAGGTCCTGACGTATAAAGTTGTTGAAGCAGGGCACCAAGTGAGCAATTCGTAGCAGCTACGCTGTTGTCCACCAGGAGTTCGCGGTTGAGTGGGTCGATCCCAAGTGCTTCGAGGGTCACCATTGCATCCCACCCGACCAAGACATATCGTGCCTGTATTAGCCTCATCACGCGGTTGTTGACTACATGCTTAAAGCGCGTTACCGTTACGAATATCAACGTGCCGGTGTACATGACACTGAGCAAAATTGAGAAGATGACTGTGTAGTCGCAAATTGCCTCACTCTTCCAAAATTGCGCAATTTGGATGGCGCCACCGTAAACGCCCCATTTGCCAGCTCGCACCATGAATGTCGTGGTCTTCCGCACTTTGAGCATCATGTACATGTACGCGAACAGAAGCAAGGAGTACATTTTGTAACTGACGAACATGCATGACCCGTCAACGAACCACTCAATCTTCGCACGTGTCGATGGTCGAACAAGCTTGAACGCAACCAGACTGCGAGCAGCCAGCTTAAATCCCCAGCGCGTAATAGAATGCGCCAGACAAAGCAGCCACGTCATACGTCCCAGGGCCGAACACATGAAGAGAAAAGTTTCCACGCTAGCTCGCAGATTCAACATATACGTTCCAAGCTGGAAAATGACGTACGTCATGCGCATATTCACAAGCGCGTCCAGCATGCTCATCAAAATATATAACCAATTATTGAGCCACACGTCTGAGGCCATCCATAATCTTCCTTTGAAGTAGATCACATCGTTGTCGTTTGTTGCCAGCAATCCTGCCAGTGACATGGAAGGAAAGAGAACTCGAAAAACTCGATACTCCTTTGGGAATCGGACGGCGTTGGTCAAGTACGAAACGCGCGTGGTTTGGACAATCGCTGAAAAATTCCGCGCACAATTAGTGCAACGGAGACAATGGCATAGACATAACCAACCGCCGTAGCAAACCAACCGCTGGAGGCCGCAGCGCTGTAAGCATTCGAATTTTTATCGACGGATTCCACCCGAAACAACCCATATTGTTGTCTTGCATCTCGGACCAACGGGCGCGCAAGGCAATTACTGCTCTGCACCTCGACATGCCAGCTTCCTCCAGCCCAGTACGATTGGTGAATCATCATATCTACGATGAGATTGAACGGACGCTCGGGGCGACCACGACAGTTTAGCAGCGGTACACCGGGCGTGCCAAAGTCCACTTCAATGCCCACTTGGTTGCTCTTGTCCAGCTTCAGCATCGTGAAGTTTTCGTGAATATACTCATAGCAGGCTGTGTCATTTCCATTGTAATAGTCAACGCAGCTCGAAAACCATTTGGGTTTGAAGTTGACGACTTCACACTTGGGCGCCGAAATACTGAACATGTAGATTTGTGTTCGCCGAGCACCCTTGCCCCAGAAATCATTGTAGTAAATATTCATTCGCGTCACGTTCATGGAGTTGACGCGAAGGCACGTGCTACGGTCTGTGAGAAAGTTGTGGGGTCCGCGTTGCGGCTGTGAGTAAAACCGGAAGTTGTTGCCGACGTCTTGCAGATCAAGCATTGATCCGAGCTCAAGTAGGTCGTCGTTGGTGTTGTTGTAGTTGATGAAGCCGCCTATAAAGCGCGACCGGATCTCATCGTAGCGACCAGATATTAGTACAACGAGCGGATTCTCCCGCAGTCCTGTGAAGAGAGTAAGCAAAGTCGACGCCAGGTTGAGTGCGAACAGAACGATTTTGCGAAGGCTCACCCCGCGGCGCTGAACTGCTGCTACCGCCATCATCTTGCGCCGTTTGCAAAAGAAAGATCGCGGCGACCCGTCCATTTGAAACGACAGTTTTAAGTTGGTTTTCCTTCTTTTACAGGTAAACTTCTATTCAGCAAGCTGATATTGTTATTGGGGCGTGTTTCTTGTTGTGCCTTTCCCTCTTTTTGCGTGTCTGTATCGGATTTTACCAGGGTTTACTGTAGTTGGCAATCGATTTTCCTGGCGAGGTGAAATGCACCACCAAAGCATAACATTGTATCTCCCCAGCCAGCTGTAGGATCAGCTCGATTTGTGTTGTCGGGAAGCTCCACGTTTTCTCTCTTTTAAGCTATGCTTTCGGCTTGCAGTTGTTTACTATTGTAGTGGCAGAAATCATCGAGAACGAGGTCTATCGATCATGAAGAAAATCGCTTTAATTTCGGCTATAAGACCCTACCGAGTGGGTGGGTTTCCTACCCCTTCACATAGGACACTGCAGTGAAATATAGGATGGGTAAACTGCGAAATCTAAGCTGCAAGCACAACGATTCAGAGGACCAATACGAGAAACGGCGATCACCAAGTTGTAGATATTGATACGATATGGTTCAACAGTACAGGGTTGGAGTCGAGGGTTGCGTAGTTTCACCAAGCCATCCGCACAAAACACCAAGAATAGCACGCAACATCACCACACCCAAAGACATGTACATGACACCAAGAGAAATGTACGCATCGCCAAGAGTAACGCACGCATCACCAAGCGAAGTGCTTGCACTACCAAGAAAAATCTATGCATCACCAAGAAAGCGTCACCAAAGTACTCGTTTGCAGGGCTCTGTCGTCAATAAAGATGGTAATGAATCCAAATCCCTTGATTAAATAATTAGATCTCCTAACCTTTCTTCTTGTACGCCGCCTGCAATGTGAACCTGTACTCCACTGTCAACACTGCAGAGATTTCTGCATCTTCCGTAGACGCCGGTATCATCGGAACTTGACTGAGGGATTCAACCGACTTAGGCAAACTACGGGCGAATGCGCTTCTGGGTTTGCTGACGATATTCCACTGCACGAGCAGTTGGGCGACGACGGCGCGTCGATCTGCGAGGTCCTGGGATCACTCTTTGAGCACTCGATCGAGCCACCATCTCGTTAGTACCAGCTCTCCCTGACGGCTGACGGCTGCCGTCCTCAGAACCTGGCACGGATCTGTCATCACCAGAGCGAGTTTCTTGACCGACAGCACGGCTTGGCGCGGACTGGTGAACAGGCCCAGCTTCATGGCCACTGGCTGTGGTAGAATTGCCACGGGAGCAGACTACATCTGGATGATCCAGCGGGTGTTCAAATGAAACGACGTTGCTAACCAAATCACTTGGACAGCCGTCGTTCTCCTTGCTAATGCGAAGACAGCTTGTAGCGGCACTGCCACCATTGTTATAGTTTGAGGCTTCCGCGCCAAAGAGGCCTTCTTCGACAGCACCTAAAGACATATGTGGCTCTTGTCGATTGGGTGTTGCAACGGACTCCGACACAACGGAGGACTGATCGCCCTCCAACTCCTCTTCATCACCCACCGAGCTGTTTGAATGCTAGACAGTTCCATTTGTCGAAGCCGCGTCAAGCCGCAGACGACGGGCGACACTTTCTTGTCGTGCACGAGGACGTGAACGTCGAGCGTTCGTTACGAAGCGCCTTGGTGATGGCGTCAGGCCAGGACACGGTATACCAACCGCAAAGCAAGCATCGATGATGTGGGGGCATATTCCATGCTTCCAGCAGTACAAACACTCGCACTGCAGCCGTTCCGGAATCACAACCCAGCCGTCGGAAGGCATATTCTGCACTTGCATGCGCCGAGCATTTACCGACCCAAATGATTTGTCGTACTCCTTCAGGTTTTCAGCATTCACCGGAAGGGGCCGCTGTTTAACAGCAAAACGCATAGCGTTCTGCGAACGGTTCATTGGAAGTTGCGTTGCAGTTATGCACTGTCGATCCGCCAGCGTCTTGTAGAGCTTGTGCAATCGCGCAGAAACCTCCGGTGCGTTGACGAAAACGTGACCTTCACCGAGAAAAGCAAGACGAGCGCGATCCATAGACTCCATCATCTCAAATGGAGTCGCCCGAGGGTTGGCGCAATTGATCTTGAGCGTCCTGTGGTATTGCTCAAGCGGTGTCGCCGATTACGACCTCTGTTCAAAATGTTCAAGCTGTGGTCACGTCGGAAGCCAGCATGGCCAATGACGGAGTTGGGCGCACGCCTCGGTGTCTACCGATGGCGGCGTGATTGTGCCACGAGGTCTGGATGGACTTGAGGCACGCTGCATGAGTCTTCAGTGGGCGCTGGCACGCGCTCACTATTGCATGTTCGAGGCACAGTGAAGGAGCAGCCTTCCGTCGCCGAGTTTCTCTTTGGTTTTGCTCATTAATAAACTTTCCTTTCGGAAAACACCCTGGGTATCGCGACAAGCGGGTTATTTGTCGAAGCGCATCCCGACGGCGTGTGGTAAACCTGCCAGTTCCCAAACTCCTTGCTGTTGACCCACACCGCCTTGATGTGGCGGCCCAACGCGTGCGCTGCCGAATTGCGAGGTAGCTCCTTCCATTTTGTCAGCACGGCTTGCTTGTTCGCTTCGTACTCGTGCTCGTCGGCGTAGTGTAAGTCATACAGATCCGCAAAGAAATCCTTGGTTTGCGCCGACTAAACTCCCTTAGCCTCAGCTTTCTTGAAAACGTTTTGAGTAACGTGAAACCAGCACATGATTATTTTTGACGTGGGTATCTCGGCACAGACAGCATTTCGTTGGGCTTTATCAGCGTCTGTCATGACGAACTCGGGTGCAAAGTCCAACTCGAACTGCTCGAAGCAGACCCTTTTCACACGCTGCAGACACCAGGAAATGTCCTCTTCGCGCCGACGTGAGATAGTAAAATACGCCAAAGGAAAGAGGTGCCCACCCTTGTCAGAGAACCCGATAACCATCGCGGGATAACACTGCTTCACAATTTTGAACGTAGTGTCGACGTGAAGCATTGTCGTCGCATCAAGAGACCGTTGGATGCTGACATAGTCTTCCAGAAGCTTGTAGCATGTGATACCGACACGAAAGGGAGCGCTTCGCTCCCGTCTCCGACTGAGGCAACGTGCCTGCCGTCTTTGAAGACAGAATCGCACAGGATCACGGTAGCTGTTGGATCTTCAGCATCCATTCCCACTTCATCATACAGGAACTGGTCGCACATCTCAATCACTCGCGCCATTTCATCAGCAGGGTTGCTCCTTCTCCAAACGCGAACAAAGTTATCCACTTGGCGCCGGTATGGTGACGGCCCACGCATCTCGCCACGTTCCACCTTGACGACAATAACACTGTAAAGTCTGAAGGGGATCGTTGTTGGGACATCTGTAAGCTGGCGCAGGATAAATGTCTTCATCTCCTCTGTGAGTTCAGGGCGCAGTGGGGTCAACACGTTTGGATCTTGCATCATGTGATCCCCTTGCTTGAAGACAACAGCAAGTTCGCTGGATTCGCATGAATTCACTTTGTAACGGCACCAGCACTGGTTCCCCCGCCAGCGGCATCCATGCAGCGCTGTGAACGGCACTCCGTGAGCAAGGACTGCATGTCGTGTCTGGTTAACGCCAGGTCAAACTGTTGAACAGCAAGGTGGTCCAGAGTACAGGGAACGTGATAGATCCTCCTGCGCGTGAAGCGCGGCAACAACGACAGGTATCCATCTCGCTCTGCTTCTCCTGCACCAGTTCGCCATATTTGCGTCCATGTGTAGTCGTCTTCATCACCGACACTAGCAGCAATCTGTGTGTCCTCCTCACCTTGGTCGCGGTTCTGTCTCTCCATCGGTGTCTCCACTTTTGCAGGAGACAGCAAAATCTGAAATGGCGATCTTAAATGAACAGTAGAGCGAAGGGGACGCGGCAGAGACGACAAGTGAAGCCATCTTTCACCGGAAAGGGAAACCAGTTAAGGCTAAGTTGGAGGCAATCTTGGAGTTGAAGGCAACGTACAGATTGGCGACGAGTGCAGACCCCTTGGTGAAACTACACCGATCGTTGGTGGGTGCTTTGTGCGGATCGCTTGGTGATTTGTACAAATGACTTGATGTAACTACCCGGTACTCGTTGGAGTCGACTATGCATCTATCGCGCCCAGGGTACTTTTTCGAAATTAAATTTGTCTTATTAGCTGCTGAACTGATTGAACTCGCACCACGCAATTTACAGAACGGTGGTTGCTCCGATTCCATCGGCTACATGTCACTTCAACCACGTTGCGATGTCGTTCGAGTACGAATGGCGGTCTTTGCTCCATGTAGCAGGAACACCAGCAGCGGATACTGCGCTCGATTCCTTGCGTACTGCACAAATCACATAACAATATGCCCAGCTTGCTCTGATAATTACAACAACCACAAGATGCGCTATCGAATATGGTCGTGCCAGTCGCCAACCTGTTTAATAAGTGAACGAACATGCTGTGGTGTAGGAATCCACTCAACTTTCGCTAAGGTAGCAGCGAGCTTCCGCACACAACAATACACCTTCCAGATCGTCAAGCGAATGCTGGGCGTGACCTGAAGGAACCAGATCCGACCCTGCCCGAGCCAGTGTGGTCTCCACTCACTGTCTACGCTGTAGGCAAATATATACCGACGCTACAGGCACGAGCCTGCGCCTGTACGTCCAAACACTCTCTCACACACTCAAAACCCCGTGGAACCAGCAGATGAAGGTTGCATAGTCCCGTGGACTCTCTTAGGGGCGCCGGAGTATAACTCCGGCTGGAAGTCACGTTGGAATGCGACTAGCACTCCACACACAAGGGCCCTTGCGCTCAACACTCCCCTACTAATAGGGTCAAACCAAAATACACTCTAACTACCACTCTTCACTCTTGGCCTGACCAAACGAACACTCACTTCACGAAGGTCTGTGTTCGCTGGCAGGCATAACCCACGACAACAGGGCAAGGTTAATCCTACCCTTATCGATGAATCCATACAAATATCAAGTGAAATACAAGTGTCGCCGTCGGAGCCACCCATCCCAACATTTAACGACCAGACGATGGTTCGCAATAGCGACCACCTCGAGATAGCGACCTTCAACGTACCTTCGCCTCACGTCGCAATTGGTCCAGCTCGTCGCCTATTATCAGCCAATAGCGGAGGAGACAGTTCGTTGACGGGTCTTGGAGAAATCTCCACACCACATAGTGAGTGTCAACGCCCTGATGGTCACTGCTATATATATATGGTCGGCGCTACATATGTATCGCACTAAAATGACGTCGCGTTATGGGCTCTATTTTGGGCTTTTGCTGCTGTTTATTCCTGTAGCGCGCTGCTTTTTAGCGCCCAAATGAGTACTACTCGACACACTATTTTCGGTTATCAGACGATACTGACGGTAATACGGATCAGAGCATAATGAAACTAAGTGTAACTGGGTTTTCAGTATGGCGAACAGGATGGTGATACTCTGAGCGAGCAGAAACAGGCGCATCCGCCAATCAGCGATCCGCAACGAAAACAACGGCTGTGCTCCACCGATTGGGCTGGAAACTTGGGAGACTATGTTTTCATATACGGGGAACATGATGGTGATAGTCCCATGTGACAGAGACAGGCCCATCAGCCAATCAGCGAGTAGCAACGTTATCTACGACCGCGCACACCTGCTTCGACAAAAAATTGGAGAATCACGTTTTTGTATACTCGGAGCACGATGGTGACACTGCGAAGTGATAGAGACAGGCCTGTCAAGCAGTCAACGATCAGTAAGGTTAATTACGGCCGCTTACTCGCGTTTGGGATGAGAACTTGCGAGACTACGTTTTCGTATGTGGGGAAGAAGATGGTGATAGTTTGCAGCGACAGAAACTGGTGCATCCGCCAATGAGCGTTCACATACGCCATTGCAGGCATCGTACGCCCGACTCAATCGAAACATTGACGAGATATGTTTCGACGCAAGGTGAACTTGCTGGCGGGACTCAACGAAGAACATAATGAAAGTACGTCCTTGAGTCTGTGATTATGAGACAAATGGTGTGTAAGGTCGGAATATGTGTAGCAACTGAATGTGCGCATGTAGGTTTGAATGTTTGTATAGTGCGAGTGTATGCAGCGTATCATTGGAGGTTGGGAAGTCTGTTGTCGAGGGAGAATATGTGTAGCATAAGCGTGTTGTATCATATATAGATGTGTGTATGGGAACGACAAAAGGTATGTAGACTAGTTAACGAAACGAGGATGAATAAGAAGTAGTGGAAACAGGTCATGGATGACTTTGCATGCGAGAGTGGTATTTGTTATTGGGAATCGTATGAAGGTGAGTGAGTGTACGCTTGTGTGGAGTAGGAGTAGGTGTCGAATAGGAGTGTGTAGAGTGGGAATGTATGCAGAGAATGCGTGTTATTGTGTATGGATGTGTTCGTGTTTGCGTGTTCGTAGTATATGGTTTGAGTAAAATGAACGTGTCAATAGTATGATTTGGTGATAGGTAAATGAGACAGATAGCGTGGGAGTGGATGAAAAAGAAAAAAAGAAAAGAATGATAATAGTTGATTATAATGAGATGGATTGGGATTAATAGGAAAGGTGATTTGAGTGATTTGGTAGAGATAGGTAGTAATGTGGAAAAATGAGAAGAAGAAGAAGTATGTGGAGAGTATGGATAGTAGATAATAGTGTAAGAGTGTATATACGTGTAAGTGTAGGAGGTGTGTAAGAGTAAAAATGTAGATATTCTATGGAGAAGAATGAGTATGTGAAATAGGAATGTTTAAAGAAGAAGTATGTAGAGAATAAATGGGTGTAGTGTAAAGTGTGAGTGTGTAAGATAGGAGTGTGTGAGAAGAGAAAAATGGAGTTGAGGAAGGAATAGAGAAAATGTGAGTAATAGAAAATTTAAGAAAAATGGTGGGTGTTTGTGTGTTTGTGTTTATGTAGAGAATGGATGGATGTTTGTGTGTATGAGTGTATGAGTGTATGTGGAGTATGGATGGATGTTTGTGGTAAATAGGAGTGTGTGTGGAGTGTAAGTGTGAGTATGTGTGAGTGTAAATAGAGAGTAAGTGTAAAAGAATGTGAGTGTGAATAGAGTGTGATTGTTGTAGAGTATAAGTGTGTATAAAGTATGAGTATGTGAGAGGGTGAGGATGTGTATGTGTAGAGTGTGAGTGTGTGAGGAGTGTGAGTGTGTGTAGAGTGTGAGTGTGAATGTGAGTGTGTGTGTGTGTGGGTGTGTGTGGAGTGAGTGTGGTAGGGTTTGAGTGTGTGTAGAGTGTGAGTGTGAATGTGAGTGTGTGGGTGTGTGTGGAGTGTGAGTGTGGTAAGATTTGAGTGTGTGTAGAGTGTGAGTGTGAATGTGAGTGTGTGTGGGTGTGTGTGGAGTGTGAGTGTGGTAAGATTTGAGTGTGTGTAGAGTGTGAGTGTGAATGTGAGTGTGTGTGGGTGTGTGTGGAGTGTGAGTGTGGTAGAGTGTGAGTGTTGTAGGGTTTGAGTGTTGTAGAGTGTGAGTGTTGTAGGGTTTGAGTGTGTGTAGAGTGTGAGTGTGAATGTGTGTGTGGGTGTGTGTGGAGTGTGAGTGTGGTAGGGTTTGAGTGTGTAGAGTGTGAGTGTTGTAGGGTTTGAGTGTTGTAGAGTGTGAGTGTTGTAGGGTTTGAGTGTGTGTAGAGTGTGAGTGTGAGTGTGAGTGAGTGTGTGTAGGGTATATATATATGGTCGGCGCTACATATGTATCGCACTAAAATGACGTCGCGTTATGGGCTCTATTTTGGGCTTTTGCTGCGGTTTATTCCTGTAGCGCGCTGCTTTTTAGCGCCCAAATGAGTACTGCTCGATACACTATTTTCGGTTATCAGACGATACTGACGGTAATACGGATCAGAGCATAATGAAACTAAGTGTAGCTGGGTTTTTCAGTATGGCGAACACGATGGTGATACTCTGAGCGAGCAGAAACAGGCGCATCCGCCAATCAGCGATCCGCAACGAAAACAACGGCTGTGCTCCACCGATTGGGCTGGAAACTTGGGAGACTATGTTTTCATATACGGGGAACATGATGGTGATAGTCCCATGTGACAGAGACAGGCCCATCAGCCAATCAGCGAGTAGCAACGTTATCTACGACCGCGCACACCTGCTTCGACAAAAAATTGGAGAATCACGTTTTTGTATACTCGGAGCACGATGGTGACACTGCGAAGTGATAGAGACAGGCCTGTCAAGCAGTCAACGATCAGTAAGGTTAATTACGGCCGCTTACTCGCGTTTGGGATGAGAACTTGCGAGACTACGTTTTCGTATGTGGGGAAGAAGATGGTGATAGTTTGCAGCGACAGAAACTGGTGCATCCGCCAATGAGCGTTCACATACGCCATTGCAGGCATCGTACGCCCGACTCAATCGAAACATTGACGAGATATGTTTCGACGCAAGGTGAACTTGCTGGCGGGACTCAACGAAGAACATAATGAAAGTACGTCCTTGAGTCTGTGATTATGAGACAAATGGTGTGTAAGGTCGGAATATGTGTAGCAACTGAATGTGCGCATGTAGGTTTGAATGTTTGTATAGTGCGAGTGTATGCAGCGTATCATTGGAGGTTGGGAAGTCTGTTGTCGAGGGAGAATATGTGTAGCATAAGCGTGTTGTATCATATATAGATGTGTGTATGGGAACGACAAAAAGGTATGTAGACTAGTTAACGAAACGAGGATGAATAAGAAGTAGTGGAAACAGGTCATGGATGACTTTGCATGCGAGAGTGGTATTTGTTATTGGGAATCGTATGAAGGTGAGTGAGTGTACGCTTGTGTGGAGTAGGAGTAGGTGTCGAATAGGAGTGTGTAGAGTGGGAATGTATGCAGAGAATGCGTGTTATTGTGTATGGATGTGTTCGTGTTTGCGTGTTCGTAGTATATGGTTTGAGTAAAATGAACGTGTCAATAGTATGATTTGGTGATAGGTAAATGAGACAGATAGCGTGGGAGTGGATGAAAAAGAAAAAAAGAAAAGAATGATAATAGTTGATTATAATGAGATGGATTGGGATTAATAGGAAAGGTGATTTGAGTGATTTGGTAGAGATAGGTAGTAATGTGGAAAAATGAGAAGAAGAAGAAGTATGTGGAGAGTATGGATAGTAGATAATAGTGTAAGAGTGTATATACGTGTAAGTGTAGGAGGTGTGTAAGAGTAAAAATGTAGATATTCTATGGAGAAGAATGAGTATGTGAAATAGGAATGTTTAAAGAAGAAGTATGTAGAGAATAAATGGGTGTAGTGTAAAGTGTGAGTGTGTAAGATAAGAGTGTGTGAGAAGAGAAAAATGGAGTTGAGGAAGGAATGGAGAAAATGTGAGTAATAGAAAATTTAAGAAAAATGGTGGGTGTTTGTGTGTTTGTGTTTATGTAGAGAATGGATGGATGTTTGTGTGTATGAGTGTATGTAGAGAATAGATGGATGTTTGTGTTTGAGTGTATGTGGAGTATGGATGAATGTTTGTGGTAAATAGAAGTGTATATGGAGTGTGAGTGTAAGTATGTGTGAGTGTAAATAGAGAGTAAATGTAAAAAGTGTGATTGTGAATAGAGTGTAATTGTTGAAAAGTATAAGTGTGTGTAAAGTATGAGTATGTGAGAGTATGAGAATGTGTATGTGAGAGTGTGAGTGTGTGTGGAGTGTGAGTGTGTGTAGAGTGTGAGTGTGTGTGGAGTGTGTGTGTGTGTGTGTGTGGAGTGTAAGTGTTGTAGAGTGTGAGTATGTGTAGAGTGTGAGTGTGAGTGTGTGTAGAGTAAAAGTGTGTGTAGGGTTTGAGTGTGAATATGAGTGTGTGTGTGTGTGAGTGTGGTAGGGTTTGAGTGTGTGTAGAGTGTGAGTGTTGTAGAGTGTGAGTGTGTGTAGAGTGTGAGTGTTGTAGGGTTTGAGTGTGTAGAGTGTGAGTGTGAGTGTGAGTGTGTGTGGAGTGAGTGTGAGTGTGTGTGGAGTGTGAGTGTTGTAGAGTGTGAGTGTGTGTGGAGTGTGAGTGTTGTAGAGTGTGAGTGTGTGTGGAGTGTAAGTGTGAATGGAGTGTGAGTGTGTGTGGAGTGTGAGTGTATGTGGAGTGTGAGTTTGTGTAGAGTATTAGTGTGTGTAAAGTATGAGTGTGTGAGAGTGTGAGAATGTGTATGTGTAGAGTGTGAGAGGGTGAGTGTGTGTAGAGTGAGTGTGTGTGGAGTGTGAGTAGAGTGTGATTGTTGTAGAGTATAAGTTTGTAAAATATGAGTATGTGAGAGTGTGAGAATGTGTATGTGAGAGGGTGAGTGTGTGTATGTGTAGAGTGTGAGTGTGTGTAGAGTATAAGTGTGTGTAAAGAATGAGTATATGAGAGGGTGAGGATGTGTATGTGTGAGTGTGTATAGAGTGTGAGTGTTGTGAGAGTGTGAGGATGTGTATGTGTAGAGTGTGAGTGTTGTAGAGTGTAAGTGTTGTAGGGTTTAGGGTTTAGGGTTTAGGGTTTAGGGTTTAGGGTTTAGGGTTTAGGTTTAGGGTTTAGGGTTTAGGGTTTAGGGTTTAGGGTTTAGGGTTTAGGGTTTAGGTTTAGGGTTTAGGGTTTAGGGTTTAGGGTTTAGGGTTTAGGGTTTAGGGTTTAGGGTTTAGGGTTTAGGGTTTAGGGTTTAGGGTTTAGGGTTTAGGGTTTAGGGTTTAGGGTTTAGGGTTTAGGGTTTAGGGTTTAGGGTTTAGGGTTT